>PRKT01000030.1:1073826-1113013 GCA_003671525.1 Saccostrea glomerata
CCCCCCAATGAAAAATCCCCCAAAGACAGAAAATAGTCAAATGTACTTAAATCTAGAAAAAGTTTTACTAGCTTCAAAAATTGATTTTTTTTTAAAATATCAACTAACCTGAATGGTATGAATAGGATAATTTGACCACAGATCACTAGCCATGATACAACACTTATATCCCAGTAGGAGAGAGAGCTCTATGCCTTGTAGTCAAAGATCCAAACAGTAAACAAATACACACACACACATGTGCTGGTGTTCCTCTATAATCAGATTCAGATCTCTATCTCCCAGTTATTTCCACATTCCCTCTCAAGAATGACAGTCCATTTAGTACCAGCCTTAACAGTTCACAGTATGTGAACAGAAAGTTCATAAAGCTCGCGCAAGAGAGATCGTGAAATGTTCACTTCGTAACACTTCCCTCACGAATGTTCGGAGCCAATCTAGTATTACAATTTCCTGAAGTCAACCAAGCATAGCTTTTTAATTTTTTTTTCGTTAGATCTAGTATATGTCTTGTATTACCAGAAAAATGTGCAAATGTGGGGGTGACATTTAAATCAACTAAACTGTCATTAAATCTTTTGAACTGCAATACAGGAAACTTTGATCAAGGTAGTCATTGTTTACAAAACACTGTTTTGTGTTACCAGGTAAAAAATACTTCTTGTTTAAACAGTAGAAAATCAAACATTCAGACTTTTAAACACTCGCATCTTCTCGTGTAAATAAATAGCCAACATAAATATTGAACCTTGCTTTAAATGACCAGAAATGTAAAGACCGTAGAAAATTACAGAATTTAAGTATATGTATACTCTTTCTAAGTGCTTAATTAATTCAGACTTTGGAGAACCCATTAGAAAGTCAACGAAAATTGTCCCAATATTCTTTCAAGACTTTAAACACATTAAAATTGTTTTGGACATACTGATCTTATTCAATGCATGTTCTAGTAAATAATTAAATATATTACAATTTTTTTGAGTACATGACCTCATAAATCAGCAAGAATTCAAGTGTATGACAGGATGTGCAATCAATATTCATCAATCTAATCAAGCGTGATTATTAACCATGACAAATAAGTATATGTGCAGTGTGCCCTGAAGTAAAAATCAGTCTGAAGTGTCACTCTTGCCAATGATGGCCTAAACATTATTTTATAAAATATCCTGGAAAAAAATGGAGAAAATACCAGTAATAACCCTAATTGACCTTCAAAACATGAACAATGCAAGAATGCATAATTAATGATTGCTAATTAAATCATAAGCTGATTATATTGCATTGCAATTTTTTATTTTTTTTAAATACACAGCCTCAAAGGTATGTTATTCATTATTTTAATCCTTTAATCCTTGATATTTTTTAAACTAATGAAATTGTGCAATTTTATAATAACTATATACCCAAGTATATTTGAAAAAAAAAATCATTTACAGTGCATATATATACATATATATATATACATGTACTTTTATTAAGAATATATATGAATCTATCTATATGAATCTGTAAAGCATTATAATTTAGCTAATTAATATGTTTCAGCAATGTAGAAAAAAGTTGTTTTTTTTTTATATCCATTTAGTCCATACAGTTACATTTATTTTAATAATTTCTTACCTGAAGAAAAATATTTATATCCTCACCGAATTTCATCTAAATAGCACAAATTACAGAAGCTCGGAAACAAGAGTTTAATTAATTTCCTTTTCACTTAACGACTATGCCAGTCATTAATGTTAATTTCCTCTTCACACCTTTTAAACATTCAGCAGTAGTGTAACATAGCAGGCCTATCCATGGACAGTGATACATAACTATTACATCAACGTGCCCCCAAAAACCCTGTCTGCACCCCTGGATTCATGGGGCCCAAAGGGAAAAGAGAAACAGCTCTCACTGCCTAATCAATGTAGCCACAAATCGTTAGACTAGTGAAAGGGGAATGTGTACAGAGAGTTGTATATATGCCATGAATATCCACAAAACCAAGCAATTACATTTAATCGGGCAATGTAAATAGTCAATGGCCAAGAAAAACCTGTTTAGACACGCCTCTCTAATCTTAATATTTTCCACTATATACCTAGACAGGGGGCATAATCAATGCCTAATTATAGCCTTGTACATTTCTCCTGTTCTGTAATAAACATGTCACGAACAAGAAATTTAGCATGGATGTTTTGGACACATAATCAAATGCAATACACAAAACTGAGAGCTATATGGACTAATACAGGACTATGTTACAATATCATTCATCATGTACAATCAGACCAGCTGACATTGTTTACATCCCATTTATGTATGACCAAAGCATAAAAAACATTGGTGACCTGTATAAACAGCTTAGTTATAAGGTGACAATAAATCATACATGTATTTGCAAAATAATTTGATATAGATTTGTAGGATCAGCAGTTTCTCATAAAGTAAAATCAGTTATGAATACTCAGTTCATATAAAGCTGCAATTACTGTTACTGAAGCACTGAATTATAAATTTATTACACAAGGTTTTAAAATGCACTATAATAATAAACCGGTCAACATATCATTAGCCTGAACATTTCTGTCATTTTGAAATTCTTTGTATAAACTTAAAGCATTATATTCTGGTTTAATTAAATATACTGTAGAACCAAAATAGGACTGAATATTTAATAAGAATCAAGTTAAACTTTCAGAAAAAATCTGAGCACAATTTGAAACTTAACCTTAAAAAATAAGATTAACCTCTGCAAACAATCATCACAATATGGACTTCAATAAGATAAAATGTTGCATGTTTTTCCAGATACAGAGTTGAAACTTCACTAAACTATCTCCCTTGCAAATATGTATAGTTGTATACATAGATTTCCAATTTGGACACCATTGGTTCTATAGAAACTGGATGAATAAGACAACCCTCAAAATGAGACCAGATATCAAACCATTAAATTACCGTATATACTCGCCTATAAGTCGGATTTTTGGGAGTCAATTTCTGGTCCAAAACTCTACGTCCGACTTATAGGCGAGCTATAAAATGAATGGTATTATATGAGGTCAGTCCCTCTGATATATAAGCTTATTAAACACAACCGACTTATAGGCGAGTATATACGGTAACCGAAATGGACTTAAACTTACATCCACTTAAGCAAGATTTCATAATACAGAACTTCCAGATAAGCCAAGTTTCCCTGTATATCATACATTCTATTTTTCAGTGTTTGACTCTCTCACCTGATCCTCTGTGATCTGTAGGTCTGTGACAACAGAACTGCCCACATCCACCTCCACACTACTGGCCTCCGGACCTCGACTCCTCTTCTTCTCCAGGCTCCTCAGGTCCTCCTCATCCTCCAGGTTCTCCAGAATCAGGTCCTCAGACGAAGGTTTTCTATCTGTGGACACTTCACTAAATTCCGCGGATTTTGAGACCTTGGGTTGAGTATCGTTAATTCCAAACACAGTGTCTATTTTCTGCCGAGCCGAGTCCTCTTCCTCTGGAGGCTTGTCCCCCTCTATCGTGTAAGTCCCTGTCTCACTCACATTGTCCGAATTATCTGGAGGAGCCACCGGTAACACTTCTGGTTTTTTCTCCGGAGATTTTTTAGACACAGGAATGGCTTTGTTGGAATCTTTTCTCATGATGACCGGTTTCCGACCCACTTTTGCACTCTGAGTTTTAACCACAGAGGAATCAAAAGATTTCGACTCTGAGTACATGGAATGCTCACTGAAGCGGTCTGAGGATCTGTCAGTTTTTAAGGACTTGGGAGTACGTCTGCCCTTTGCTGGGGTCTTGGAATCACCGGCAAACATTTTATCTATCAGAAATGAGGCACTGTCTGTTGTGTCTGCTTCCTTTCCCTTTGGTTGTTTGGGGGACTTTGTTGTGGATGCCTCATCATTCTCCTTTGGTCTGGACAGCTTGGCTGGCACTGGCCGGCCTGTGGACAAACTTCTTCTGTGTAAGCCAGTTTTCTGTGCAGGCTCTGCAACAACCATTTCATTAATTAATACAAAATGTACATATTTTCCATACTTGAAAAATAATTTTTTTTTTGAGAAAGTCAAAAGATTTTAATTATTTTTCTCTAATTAATAAAAGTACTTAATGAACATGATCAGTTGTACACCATTCCTCTTACTTTTGGGAGTGTTATCTGGCTTAGGTGGTTCCTGCTCTGTAGATTTGGCTGATCTCTTTAACTCCCTTGTCTTTCTCTGCGGGGAAGTCCAAATTTCCTCAATCTTTTTCTGCTGTCCAGGTGACATTAAGTCAGCATCCTGTAAGGAACACACATCAACATTCAAACTTTTCAAAATCTTTAAATGACAAGACCTACATCCTCTTTGAGAGGACCTAGGGTTCATTCTGTGTCTCACGAAGCCTTTCAAATAAACAATCCTCACAAAATTAATCTATATGCTACAGTACATATATAAAATGAACCCTATTTGCATTTCAGAATTAAATCATGAGGCTTGGATTAATATGTGCAAATATATTCATTCAGAGAGAAAGTACTTCATCATTTTCAGAATGCAAATACGAGACACAAACATAAGTAACCTTTTCACTGCCTGGTGATGAGGCCTTGGAAGAAGATTCTTTACTGGCCTTGGCACCGAGTGCCTTGTCTTTTCTGTCCCTGAAGCTTTTCCGGATCTTGGAAGGCATGAACTCACTGAGGGATTTCCCAGACATGGTCCTCTTGGGGGATTCATCTGCCCCAAAGTCCACAGTGAAGGCCGTGGAAGCACCCCCTTCTGGCATCTTGGTGGGTGGGGGCTGGGCCCCCTCTGACGTGGATTTGTCAGGAGAGGACGTGTTCAGGAGGCTGTCTTTGGAGACGGAGGAGTTGGATGACATACTATGGAGGTCTGCTGAGGGGGTGGTCTTTGTGTCCGGGGAAGTTGTCTGGTTTAGTGGTAAGTCACTGGGGGGCTTAGCAGTCTCTCCTGTTAATTAAATGTTTTAATTATTATTACAGGAAAACAGACTCTACTTGATTCACTCATATTTATCCTAAAATCATTATGATTTTTATCAATAATTCACAATTCATTTTAAGAGTAATTGAATATTTTATGCATCCTAAAGTTATGTGATCTAGATTTTGAAATTTCACTTATTAGACAATCAATTTAAACAGAGCAATAAAATACACACATCACATGTACTGTCTGATTTATATATAATAGAACAGAACCTAGTCTGCTGAAAACAGTTAACAAAGTTAGAAATTATTCTCAAAGGGATTTTTTAAAATTATATAATTTAATGTATAATGTAAAGTCTAATGTAAACTGATGAAAAATAACTGCTTGCTGGCCTACTTCAAAGAGCATGTAGCATAATTGAGGTACTATATGTAAAACATCCCACATCACAGGAATACACATAAAATATGTGCATGATCATTAACTATTTTTTATAGACCACATTATAAAGTTACATAACCTCAATATCACATAAGTGTTGAAGGTTTCAAATGATTAGCAAGTATCAAAACTGAAATCCGGGTGAACAAAAAAATAGTAAACTAGAACTCTACAATTTTTTCCCTTAGTCTGGTTCATATCTAGAACACATATGGAAGATAAATTACAACATCAGTGATTTTGACAGGGTATATATTCCTCTTGAAAGTGAAATGAGGAAATTTAGATCACAATGGCATAGTGCCAGAATATTAGCTTTTGAAAAAATTCCATTTTCCACTATACAGACAATATGAACACATGCTCTACCAGTTTGTTACAAAGTTGTACAAATTAAAAAACAGGTGGTTACATATGTTGCTTTTTGTCCAAAAAATGTTTCAGGAATAAAACAATTCTTCAAAAACTTAACAATCATGATCAGCAACTTCCAACAGAAATTGTTCTTCAAACATGTAAATACATTCTTGCAGATAACATTCTCCAAATTCTGCTTGTTGAACAGATTACTTGCCAATACACCACACCAACATGATAACCTGCATTGGTGCAGCATTGCATCTTTAATTGTTCATTAACCCCTCACCTTTGACATTGCCGTTGACCTCTTCCTCTCCCCACCAGTCCGGCTGTCCATACAGGGGCGTGCCCTTCTTGACCGTTTCTAATTCTGTCAAAAAGTCAAATACACCATTCCATTAAACACAGAGACAAGTAATTCCCTCCAGTAACTATCACAAACTACTATCAACACTCCTCGAGTCAAAACCCTCAGGATTTTTAATCCACCAGTCTAAATGCTCTTGGTCAAGAACAATTAAATTCTTCTACTATCAAAGATTATATTGATCTCCAGTATATATAAGGGGCAGTCTAGTGTTCCGCTAAACTCGAGACTTCAGGGTTAATCTCTTGAAATGTATTGTGTTTGGATGTTAAATCTCTCAAATTAACCACCGCGGCACTTTAGCTTCATTATACACTGTAGATATGTCTGAAGATTATCAACACAGTTTACCACAGTATAACAATTCATAATAAGTATATATCCCCTGACTCTCAACACTCAGAATTCTTAAAGTTGAGCCCATAGAGACTTTTGTAACTTTATAATGAATAGTAAGTGTGAAATGAGGACATTATGTTGTACTAATTGTTATATATACTCCATTGTAAAATCTAAATGAATCACAAAAGCTTCATGAAAGCTTTGTGCCAATTTCATCCACTCATAAAGAAAATACTACATATATATATATATGTACCAGGCACATTGATATAAGTGCCTCAGTTTTTTTGTGGCTATAGCAATAAATGAGATAATTATTCCTTCCGTTTTCATGCATTTTGACTCTAATTTTGAAAGCGTAATTTTAAAATGTACATGCAATATTTTACAGATTGACTCCAGAAACGGGAATACATTTGTATTTCTATGGTAATCACTAAATCAGGTATAATATGATGTGACTAAATTTAAAAAAAAAATTTTTTGATAATTGCAGACATATGTGATGTGTTTGAAAGTTAAGAGTGCAAAAAGTGAGCAAACAGTTTTGGAATTCTAAAAAAAATATGAAAAATTTAGAAAAAGAGGAACCAACTATAAGCCTAAAACTTCAAAGAAAAAATATCAATGGAGGGTGTTTCTTGAGTAAGTAAAGGTCTTTAACTGATAAACAAAAAACCCAAAGGAAGTATGAGGCATGCAGATAGGTGTCTATAATCAATGTGGCTGATCATACAAAACACAAACCAAAAGATATACTACAAAAATCACACAGTTGCATCACCAATCACAAGTAATATATATACATGTACAATCGTGCCCAGTGAACCATTTGGATTCATGCAATAAAGACAACATCAAATATATATGTGTGAAACACAAAAAAGAAAAATGTACCAAAGGTCAATGTCAGTTGATTACCAAGTTATCTTACTTTCCTAAAATTAAAATTTCAAGCTGAAAATTAAAGTTTTCTAATTTCAGAATCGTGTGAAAAACATATAAAATACCTTTAGAAAATTTTATGTGTAATTTGCATTTTTTTTTTTTTGAAAAATGAATGGCTTGTCCTAAACAGAATTTTGAAAATAAGCTTTAAAAAGTATAAGATGCATGTTCAAAATGTTAAAACTCTAATTATTGAGCAACAACTTGAATACGATGGTTATTACTCAAGCATTTTATTATTGAGTAATCGTACCTGACAAACTCAATTAAAATTTTTTTGAAAATTATTTTACAGTATGAGAATGACATTACTATTCATGACCTTTGGTACATGTGAGCACAACATACCTGGGGGGAGATTATCAGGGTGTCCTCCCTCTCCCCTCAGTACTCTACTACTGCATGCATAGTTAGTGTCATCAATACTCATTCTAGAACCACTAATATCCTCGTGGAAAAACCTAGAGATATTGACGGTGTTGCGGATCCGCTTACGAGGCCAAGTGTTTGAACCCAAACCTGACTGAGTGATCTTACTTTGCTCCTCCTGCTGGGCGTTCATCATTCCTCTTCTGCCCTGTGTATCCTGTCCACTATCCGGATATTCACTGTGTCTCACATATTCACTACCGGCTGGATATTCACTATAAACTCCTCTATGATATTCACCACCAGGAGGTGGATATTCACTTGTCCCTGGATAGTGAGCTCCTCTCGGATATTCACTCTGTGGAGAATATTCACCTCCTCTAGGAACAGGAGGTGGATATTCACTAGGATATTCACTTCCCTGAGGAAAGGATGGAGGATATTCACTTGAATGTTTATTCACATGCTTAGGACATTCCTGGTGCGTGGAATGCACATGAGATCTATGTTGCACATGATGCACGTGCTGCATGTCTGCAGCCATCTGCTCTCTTTGACTGATGACATTGTCTAATGTGTGATTTCCACATGTGTGTGCAATTCTTTGTTCGGCTATACAGCCCTGGAAGAAAGAAAAATTCTATTTAATAACATCCAACAAAGCTGAATATATTTACATTCCCTTGAACACATATACAACTCTCCTCCATAATTCATTTTAAATCAAGAGCTTTTATTAAATAAATAAAATTCAAAAAGTTCTTTCTTTATGAATATTCAATACTTCAGTCAGAGAGTTAATATCAATAGCGTGATCTTCTCAGAGGAGGATATTTTTTGTTCAAATTCCTAAGATAGAAATCATTTCCAAACAATTGAAAAGAACTGCATGACAAGTCAAAAATGTTGTCTACAACATATATATATTAAGTGTATCATTTCATACCCATACAGCAGCAACATAAATGCAATTTACTGTAAAAAAAAAACTCATTAAGTAACCCCACCCATTTGCAGGCACTTGATCATAATTTACCTCAGAATCCATTTCTTTCAATTAGTATGTACAGAAAATTTCTCTTAGGAGCTAGCCTAAAATTAACTTAATGAATAAAGCTTACCTATAATATCATGAAAAGTATACCCTTTTTCACAAACATTTACACATAATCACAACAAGAATACAACAGACAAAGCATTGTGTAAACATGACTTGATGAACTGAATACACTGTTGGAACATTTTGGCAAGGAATTCTGAGTGATGCAAGTATTGTTAGAGACATAGGGCAGCTCATAATTGGCACTATATACTGCTAATCAGGGATGATTGGGTAATGTTTAGCTTTTATTGTACATAACAAGTGTTACTTATTATTTGCGGTAGATGAGATAACTGAAATTCTTTTGATGTGATATATGGTATATAAACAAATCATAGTTATTTGGAAAGGAAAGAGAACTTTGCATGATTAATTACAGAAAAAAAGAAATTAAAAATTTGTTTATTTTTTGAGCGAAGCCAGAAAAGATTGAAATAAAAAAAAATTTACAATATCTTACAACACTTATTTACAATACTAGAACTACATAGCACTTAATAAGAATTAAGTAAATTAATAGCGATTCAAAAAAAATAAATGAACATACATGTATTTCTTAATAAAAGACACATATGCCAAATTTTGAACAGGTGGATGAGCAGATAATAATGCATTTTAAGAAAAAGAAACAACATGTAATACTGAACTAACATACCAAACAGGTCATGATAGGGTAAGTAAAAACAAATCCTCCATAAGGTGGCTGGCAAAAAGAAGTTAGCTGAGGTCAGAATTTTACGACCAACGTTAAACTAAGTTATGTAGTTAGTACAAGTTACTGTGGTTTAGGTCACTATCGTAAAACATGATGTAAAATATGTCTAGGAGACATGATGTCCAAAGTAGTAAGGGACCTCTCATTTCAAATTTCTATCTGGCCCCAAGAACACATGTACATTACGTACATTACCCGGTAAATGACACGACGAGTAAAAACTGGATGTTGCACTCTGTAAACATTACGAATTCTGTTTGTAAATATGACTATATTATGACTATAGTACACAAATAACAGATTTCTGGCACTTCTAGTACATGTAATTCCATTACTCTCACCCATTAATCTTACAATTATTTACAAAACATGTTCTACAGATGACAGAGCTATAAAAGGTTGGTATCAAGAGCTATAAATGTTCAGAAGATTCAGATCTACTTTATAGAGATCAAGTCCCTACTAATGTCACATAATAACAACAATCTACATATGAATATACCTGGCATTCCATCATGTGTGGAAGTTCTCGGGAGGCCCAGTGGGGCATGGAGGGGGGCGCTCTCTCCACTTGAAGGTCCCCTGATGACACCCCAGAGTCAGGTACCCTCTCTATGTGGTACATTGTAGAATGTTCCTTTGGTCAAGGAAAAGCAACTCATGTATGGTTAAACGGGATTCAAGAATTTTTTTTAAGCAGGCTTAATCAAACGTGAATTTGATCTAAAGGGAATTTAACATATCAAATCTTAATTTTATAAAATATTGTGTGTATAGCTTCCTTATTTTCATAAAGGCTTCCTTACAATTATCAGTACTTTTAAATCATTATTCATTCAACTACAGCTAGCAAAGGCATTTTAACAAATCGATTAGCATTAAACTTGTTAGTACTGTACACTAGCACCCACAGTGATGTCTAATGCAGTGCTCTAAATTACGACATGTGTTCATTTCAGATGTCAATAACAGCCACTCTAAGACTGCGGTGTTTACGTCACTTAATTAACCAAGGATATCATTGCCGAGCTGTACGGTGTCCATGTGATTCAGAGTCACGTACTCCTGGTCTTGGATCTTCTTGTCATTTACGTATGTCTGAAATTGACAAAAAAAGAAAACGTAGTAAGACATACTTTAGGCTACAAAGCACAACCCCCTTTATGTTAACTCCCCCCTGGGATCCATCAAACAATGAAAGAGTCTCCATCAAAAATAGATTGTTAAATATAAAAATTCAAACATTTCTTTTTCAAAGATTTGGAAATTAAAATGGCTTAAATTGGTTTAATCTCTGGAGACAGACAAATGCATGTACATCAAAAGTTTGGCAGACAGAGACCTCGGCAAATGTCGCCAGTGTGATTAATTTCAAAAACATCCATTATACAAATTATCTCTCGTTAAATGCAAGACATCTAAAGCTGTCTGTTATTATAGAGGTAATTAATAAATGAGAATATAATGGTCCGAATAAAAATTGACATACAAAAGATGCAAGGACACTTACCCCATGGTTTGTACTGAGGTCTTTGATTTTAAACTTGTCCAGATAATGGTCAAAGGTGATCACTGCATGTCTTTTGTCTACACTCTGTGTCTGCAATCGCAAAATAAAAAAAATATCCTTAAAAAACACCTCGTATTGTCACCGACTGTA
Organism: Saccostrea glomerata; assembly: GCA_003671525.1. Taxonomy (NCBI): domain Eukaryota; kingdom Metazoa; phylum Mollusca; class Bivalvia; order Ostreida; family Ostreidae; genus Saccostrea; species Saccostrea glomerata. The sequence goes on from PRKT01000030.1 coordinate 1,085,071, forward strand.
GGGCCCTATATCAATGTCCGACAGATACTTATCGAATACTTATCCAATTTCCTAGTTACCAGATCAGGTTTAGCTAGGAAAGACACATGACAGAATTCATTTGTTATTCAGTCCAAAATCAATGCTATAGCTTCTGCTCTGTGGATTTAGAGGCCATAACATATATGTAAAAGAGCCACAAAAATCAGAAAAGAAAGGCATAATCTACCTTGATACCCCGATTATATGGGGAGCTTTAAAAGTCAGTACACACACTTTCATATCTATAATGTTGAGTGATTAATCTAGACTGTAGCCTTTATGACAATTTATCCAATCTCTTGGTCCGTGAAAATACTTGCAATCACATAATGTAATCATGTATCCATAAAAATTTTCCAGACCCATTATATACCTCTAAGTAACAAATGACACACACAATTTATTCTATCCAGAACAAACAGATACACCGATTTCACCTGTTTTTGACATTAAATCATGAACAAGTCTTTTCAAAGGGACAATTTATCATGGTACATCACCTTCGAAAACCAGCATACATCATGAATACATATTGAAAATGGTGTTTTACAGGCCTATAGCTTTTGTGACCTTCAACTCTTCATATATATGTCCTGGACATAACTTTTTTTTTCCATAAGAGGCCCATGCAATCAAAAATTTTAGTTTTATAACCTGATGAACTTACGTCCACAGAAATCTGAACCTTGGAATGCTGAATATCAATCAGGTCTCACAGCAATATTTCTTTATCAGACCCTGGCTATTTAAATTTGACAGAGACACAAAATTTGCATACATATCCATTTGATCAAGGCACGAAAAGTCTTATTCAAAACATATATATCTAGACCTCAATAAAATTGTAGTTCATACAAAGTAAACACTTCATTGAATTTCAAGTCAACCACTGTTCCATGGAGAAAGAAGTGACTGTGTACCCAGATAGAGTGAAGAAGTTGAACTTAGGGAGTTTGAATCTTCAAAGAAATAAATGTATCATCTTGACAGATAATAAATTCCTATGCATCACCAGAAGTAAATGTAAATCACGACCTAAAGATTGTCCTCATGTTATAGTGCCTACCAAAAATGACAATTCTAGACTCTAACAACCTACTGTCCCATCAGAAAGGGACACTTTGCACATAAATAAATGGTAATGTGACTGCAGAACAAAATGTACTGGCAATAAAAATGACATGTAAGTAAATTGTGGTATGCAATGCACTTCATAAAATTCTAGTAACGGTCTGTCCTTCTGAGTTGAGGCAATTTGACCACTGTAAAAAATGTCACAAAATCGAAACATGAACAAATATTATGGTACCGTACATGATTCCCTAATTCATCACTACAAAAGAGACACCCCTCCCCCCTCCTATCTTGTTGAAGTTCATCCCTTCCCCTCCCTCTTGGGTTAAATTGGATTGAACTCACTAATAAAATTCCTTTGACCCTCTTTTGGATTACCCAAAATTCCTGCCTTATCTCGGGGCTCTCTGTCAGATGAATGGACACAACTGAGTGTATTGATTCTTTTTAAAACTTAGCAAACAGTGCCATTCAACTAAGGTATCAGAAAACAAGTTTGCACTTGTAAGTCAAAACCATTCAGGGCTTCCCTATGATCAAATAAAGGTGTAATATGTTAAGTAATATAGATTACATATAGACATTTCCAGTTTTACTTGGGTGTGTTGTGTTGTGAACACATAAGACACCATGTCGACATCTCTCCTTTAGATATTACAGTGAATGGTAGTGCAGTTTTTTACTGAACCATAGCCAATACACAAATAACCCCTAATCAATTACCCATAGGCATTGGCACGCATTTAATTAATAAAGATAAGCTCTAATTAATGTATGTGGTTGGCTTTACTACAAAAATTCCAGAGCTTCGCCTATTTAAAATAATAAAATCAGAGATAATATACCGACTTGTGAAAAAAAAAAAATTAAGATTTATTTCTCAAAATATTTGATTTTTTTTAATTGAGTTCTAAAAATAATGATATATAGGTATATTTAAAGAATTTCTAAGAATAATAAAAATGCATAATTTATTGTTCAAAACTTCAAAGGACATCTTATGAAAGATGCACTACTTGTCAGTGATGTTTGAATCTTCTCTATGAAACATAATTGACAGCTGTATACACATCTAAAAAACAACAAATCTCTTTGTGACTTTGAGTCAAGGCCTTGAAAAAGTAAGATGCATGTGTCAGTGAACTGTAAAATAAATATGTAAAACAAATTCAATTTCTTCTGAAAACAGACATTTTCTACACTTACAATCAATTATATGAAAATAAAAAATAGGAATTTCTTTTTGAAGTTAGTTTTTAACAATTACACTAACCATGTAAAAACTGAATTCTTTTACAATTTTTCAAAAAGAAAGATACATGAAATAAATCCTCCAGAAAAGAAAACTACATTGATCCCTAACAAAAATATTTATAGTGACTTGCAAACTTACACACTCAACCAGATAACCATGAAAAATAACTACAAGAATATTTTAAAAGTATACAGACATACTTGTAAAAACATTTTAAAATCTCAATCAAAACTACATGAAGGGACTGAAGTCACAAAACCTCCACTGTCCAGATGTGGATCAAACTCCCAAGTAACTCTTTTAACTTTCTCATAAACCCTCTTTAATTGTGTGGTAGTTGAAGAAAATATAAGGAAATAATTTTATTTTGAATAATAAAATTTATAGCCTTTCTTATTTTCAGTGAAGGGGTCCCTTCCATTTCCTTGTAAGAGAAAAGTAAAAGCTGAAATTAAAAGTTCCGTATATAATAAATTACGATGCAACCTTGATATACATGTACTAGGTGACTTTTTTTTTATATACAAACTTAAGAAAATCAATCATTTTTTCATTTAAAAAATAATAAATCAAATTCCTATAATGTTACATTAACGACAAATTGTTCATCCTTGGTTCCCATTGTGTGCCTATCACAAACCCCTCAAAAACCCCAAGGACAAAACCAATATGATTTATATGTATGTATGTAAAAGCCATTCACTCACAGAATGGTAGTATATTGATCTTTTACTCTATTTGCATAACTCTGGCACTGATCAAAACAAATCAACTGTCAAAAAAATTGGCTTTCTCGCACGTTCTACTAGAGCAAATACAGTTCAATAAGACACATTCTCAAATATCTAGCAATTCTACACTGAATAACATGTAGTAAACAGGTCAATACAAAACTATCAATAACTCTGGACAGTCCAGATAATTTAATACATTATCAATAAGACCAGGACAGTAGGACTTATATGACAGAGTAAGCTATTGACTGACAGGCTCGGTAAACCTCCACATATGCACAACCATAGTGTCCCCCAAAATCAATAACTCCATTACCAAATGAAGCATAAGACACCAAAAATAAACATGAAACAAGTCCGTATCAATTGACATTTTACAGATCTACACAATACGTACCAAAAATCCACAAAACGCACAAATCCAAACCTTGGATTGGTTGTTTTTAACACTAGACAGCCTACCCCGGCGAGAAAATTGTCCGAAATGAAGTTAGTGTTAGTCGGGACAGCTTACAATAGCCATGTGGTGACACTGTGGTTAGATGTGTCTCTATCATAAACAGTCATAGTTCAATGGAGCCGTGCTACATAGGATGAAGCTAGGCTCAAGGGAGGTTACTCTCACACACTGCTGAGACCACATCTATCTTACTTTGTATTGATGTCAAATAACTTATCAAGTTTTACTGTATTAATTGATTAAATTTATGTTAGCCATAAAATCTTTACCACTTTTAGTGGTATATAAAATCCAAATAATTTATGTAGAAAAAAAATATGGGTTTTGAGAAATTTTAAAGTTTTTGAATCTTTCAAACCTAGGACAAGAAGTTGAGTGTTAATATAATAGCTAAAGGCTAATCACGTTTGTACGTATGGCCAAATTGAGTCACTCAGCAACAGATTGAAAATGACTAAGATTTAATGTATGTAGTGTCAAAAATGTGAATCCAACATAAGACAATTAAACACAAAGTCTGAGATAAAGTTCTGAAGTAAACCCCAATGTTAATACTGTATACTCATCAATTACCGAGACTGTTTACAAAAACAGGAACAGAATGACTGCTTGCCAGTTCCCAGCCATCTTAAATCATTAAAAGAATAAAATTTTAGGAACAGCATTCCTTATCATTACCAAAGTCTGCCTTAGAAGATGGAAAGCCCCAGCTCTTGATAGTTTGTGATTTCCTATAACAATTTTTTCTTTCTTTGATCCCCATTACTTGCAAATACATTCTGACAAATGGATGATTTCTTAAAGGGTGATGCCTCTTAATTTTACTGATTTAATTATCAGCATGCATTTTTCCTCTGATAAACTTTCCATTAGCAAGGTAGAATTTATGAGAAATCTTAAACACCATGATAAGCAAGATTCAAACAGAAGTTCAAAATACATGTAAACTGGAGTAAAAGAAATAAATATTTTCGAAAAAATCAGAAAATAATTGATACATAAATTCACAATTAAGATCAATCTCTGAGAAGAGAGGGTCATAGGTTTACTACAAATGACAAAATCCAATGAACAGAACACCTAACATGTTACCTTGACAACAATATCACACTCCTCACGCCCCATGAACAGAACATCAAACATGTTACCTTGACAACAATATCACACTCCTCACGCCCCATGAACAGAACATCAAACATGTTACCTTGACAACAATATAACACTCCACACGCCCCATGAACAGAACCTCTAACATGTTACCTTGACAACAATATCACACTCCTCACGCCCCATGAACAGAACACCTTGCATGTTACCTTGACAACAATATCACACTCCTCGTGTCCCATTAACAGAACACCTAACATGTTACCTTGACATCAATATAACACTCCTCACAACCCTGAACACAACACCTTAGACGTTACCTTGACAACAATATCACACTCATCGTGTCCCATGAACAGAACATCTAACATGATACTTTGACAACAATATCACACTCCTCGCGCCCCATGAACAGAACACCTTACATGTTATCTTGACAATATCACACTCCTCACGCCCCATGAACAGAACACCTTGCATGTTACCTTGACAACAACATCACACTCCTCACGCCCCATGAACAGAGCACCTAACATGTCACCCTGACAACAATATCACACTCCTCGCGCCCCATGATCAGAACACCTAACATGTCACCCTGACAATATCACACTCCTCACGCCCCATGAACAGAACACCTTGCATGTTACCTTGACAACAACATCACACTCCTCACGCCCCATGAACAGAGCACCTAACATGTCACCCTGACAACAATATCACACTCCTCACGCCCCATGAACAGAACATCTAACATGTTACCTTGACAACAACATCACACTCCGCATGCCCCATGAACAGAACACCTAAGACGTTACCTTGACAACAATATCACACTCCTCGCGTCCCATGAACACAACACCTAAGACGTTACCTTGACAACAATATCACACTCCTCATAACCCATGAACAGAAAACCTAATACGTTACCTTGACAACAATATCACACTCCTCGCGCCCCATGAACAGCATGGTTTTGGGGAGGTGGTGATGGTGGCCATTTTTATCCACCAGGCTCCAGTCATCACTCTGTGCTGGGGTGGGATCCTGAAACAATAAACCGTAGATGTTACTAACTTGATAAAATGAACATACCCTTATAATATCATATAACAGTAATTCATACATACAGTTGAACTTTATTATATCAACAACATGTGTTTGGTTCCAACTTCTTTTAGTACCAAATTTTATTCATACACTCATATACCCTTGTTTAACTATACAGCAACAAAGAGTAGGGGCTTTTCAATGAAAACTTTCAGAAAGCAAAAAGTAATGTTTGCAAAAAAGGGGGGAAGGAATATTTTGATGTTCAAAATACAGTAATTCAATTTTACTTTGAAAAAGATATGAACTGCTAAGTGACCAGATAATGGGCTATTGAGAGAAGTCTCCTTGCATTTAAGACAAAATACATGAATGACATGTATGCCATTAAACTTTATATATTGTATGCCATTCAACTTTATGTATGAACAATTTTCTAATGGATGTGTTGCACTGTTACTGCATTTCTTGTGTTGACATAGAGATATTAAAGCAATCTCTAAGAAAACAAGAAGTAGGGTGTACAAGAACCTTGAATTAGGAACTATGTCAATAAGTTAGAATTTCACATACCACAATCCTAATACACAAACAGACAAACCATCTACCCCCCCCCCCCCAAAAAAAATCTCAATGGAAAAACTTGATAACTTTTAGTTTTTTACCTTAATAGTTCTAGTATTCCAGGTCATCACACCTCATACAGATAACTCTGAATAAGCACACCGAAAATCAATAGAGAAAAAATAAAACTCTTATAAGAAGATTAAAGAACTTCTTGCAGTCTGAAAATTAATGGTCTGATAATATGGAAACAAAAACTGTACACTCCCACGCTTATTTTTTTGTCACCGCATGTTGTTTTTATATGCACATGAGCACAACTTCAGGATATGACTAAGAAATCTACATAAAGTGACCTAAACACTAAATAATTAATTGCCTTTTTTTTTTTTTTTTTGAAAAGTCCTGAGAACACCATTCTGAAGATAAATTCTGCTTTAAATCATTTTTCTCCGATGGCAATATTTATTTTCCCATATTTTCTGATTCCCTCATCATCATTTCAATAGATTATCATCGTAATAACTGTCAATATCACAATGCCGTGAAAAATGCACTTTTCTTCCCCGGCGAGACATTTAATTTGAAGCCAGGTAAAAAAGTGTTTACAAACACAAATATTATAGACCAATACAGGTGACTGTTAATGTATGGAGAGTTCATCAAGTGCCACAGAAAATCTGAAAAATAGTCAAACATAATTGTGATTTATGACTCTTTAGATGCACACTTTTGCAAAGAGTGATAAACACTCATTGAGAAAGAAAGAATTATTTCTCGCTAGCGTAGACAAAGATAAGACAAATTTTCCGAGAGAGACTGGAACTCGTAACACCACTAGCTGCTTCTTACTACGCTTTCTTTTTTATTTTGCAGAACATATGGCAAGATATGTGCATCATTCATTACATCATGAAAAGACTTGTTTTACACACAAGTTGTAAACATTTCTCTGAGTCTAACCAACATGGTTCTTTTAAAGTACATCATGTATACACAAAAGTGTAGCTCAACTGGAAAAATGCTGTCTTCTAAAAAAAAAAAACAACCCAGAAATGTGCATTGCCAACTTAATTAGAAAATTTGTTCATTTGTTCTGCACCTAGAGACTCAAATAGAGGCATAAGTGATCTATAATATACATACCCTCCAAATTTTTTTAAAATTGTCAAAAACAATCTAAAATGTGACATTATACTAAAATATTGTAATATTTTATCTTTAGAGCCCTCACTAACATCTCAAGCAAAGGTGCAAGTGCCCAGCCAAATTATCTCCCTTACCTCTGGTTGTTCAGAATCACATCCAAAGTATATCCTCGTTATAAGCTTAAACTGTAGTCTGCCCTGTATTTCCATAATAGCAGACTCAAAGTCCTGAAAACTCTGATCCTCTGCTGAATCAGGGGTATTCATATTTCACACTTTCTATCTCGTCTTCGTGATCAAGGCCTAGGTATTCCTAAGCAGTGTATTAACATTGCATAACAGTATTTTAAACTGTTCCATTTATCAAGTCTGTCTACTCTTTTGGTGTGATAATTACAAGTTATTATATTTCCACAAAAGCTGCTATCCCGTGTGTGATATAAAGCTACCACCGTTTAGTCTTTGAATATTAACCTGACAATCACACGAACATACGGCACAGTTATAGGGGGGAAAAAAAACTCTCCTGAAATAAGTTCAACTTTGCTGCACATGTTGCTCATGCTTTTTATGACTAATACCCAATTTGATCAATAAACACTAGATTGCTTGAACTTTCACATAAACTCAAGATTATTAAGTCTGCATGCTGGCTAAAAACCTATATCAAATGCCAATCAAACAGTTTACCAAAATTTTAAAAAAAAATTTGTGAAGCTCAAAACGCAAACTGCCATTCAAATCTTCGACATCATATTATCATTTCATTCATTTAAGAAAACCTAAAAGAGTTAGATAATTTTGATGATTCAATCATTTCAAACTGATTTGAAATTCACTAATGTATACCCTTACAATCCTTTTGGTTAATTGACTAATTTTTGTCTTTGATCGAAATACATGTGAACGTAACATCATTAAATTTCTGTAATAATTCATTGTCAATATAAATTAATGAAATCAAATCTTCCATAAAAACTAAACGTAACTTTTTATACGTATCGCATCACTATCCTATTTCATTCTGTAAATTTTTTAAATTTCCAAATGCCAATACAATGTAATAAAATACCAAATGTTATGCAAAGTCTTGACTTCAAGTTACCAGGTATTATTTTTTGGCTGACCAAAAAAAACATTCGACAACACAGAAAATTAGGCAAAATGTCCTAGCAATATACTAATCCTCGTTAAGAAACTTCATTTTTCCAAAAAGCTAACAGTCAATGTCACATCACAACAATATCCCTGTAAAACTGCGGTCCTAGACTAGAATAATCCTCCTTTTCCTGACGACAGCTTGGATCAGACACAGGTGTAAAGAATATAGGAGACAGTGAAACGCTCCCCAATCAATGCACATTTAATACATTATATAGGAAGCTGACTCAGTATGCAAAAAAACCCCAACCTTTATCAGATAAATCTACTTATCAACCTTTTTAAATAGACAGTGTTTTTAATTGAATACTTAAATATATGAGGATATTTGATATGTGTTCATGTAGACATTGCACTCATAGTAAATCAACATTTACAGGGAATGTTCATTTTTCAAACTAAATCTCAAGAATGGCTGAGGTCACCATATTCCAGGTATAAGGGGCTTCTATTAGAAACACTGGGTGCTTATACTGTGCGGTATATAATTATATATACCCTGCATGATCATCATAATTCAAAGACTTTATTTAATTAAGGGCAACCACCTCCCGCTAAAGTCATCTACTCATTGATTCATCATTCAGGTGAAAAACTTCCTACCTGTTGGCCAATTTTACAGTGATTTATAGAAACAACTAGGACACACATGTCACTCACAAAGAATAAACCCAATCAACCTTATGTTTTTACCACAGTGTGCGGTTTAGTTATTAGTGCAATAGTGTTCTGTAAGCATTAAGGAAACTGAAGTAACCCTGATGCATGCTGAAGAGCCAAGCCATGTCATTTCCCCCCTCGACTTCGCCTTCAATTAACAAGACGTCCTCTAATGTTGCATCTGAGTTTTTTTTTCATCCTATTCCTTTGTAACATCTGCTATAGCAATGAACTACCTACATGTAGAGTTGCAATTTTTTTCTTTCTATAGTCTTTATTACCATTTATTTCTTCATTTTAAAACTATGGTAGCCATGTAAACAAACTTAATCTATATACTGTACATGTATTTGAATTAGCACCACTAAAAAAATTGCAGATTGATAAGCACAAAAAATAGAGTTTTCATTTTTTTTAATTATAATTATATACATGTATTAATTAACTGCATGTACATCAAATTGGAAAACAAGGGACAGCCTTCTTAAATATGATTTCTGTTGTAATAATAATGATTAAAAATGTATAAAAAAAAATTATTAGATTATACTCCTTCAATTTAGTAATTAATTATCAAGTATCAATCTCACAGTATATATATAACTTCATTTCCAAGATTTCTCAGTATACTCTGAATTAATAAAGGTAAATATTTTTTTTTTAGTTCATATGAAAAGTGTTTTTTTTTTTGTTCTTCTCCCCTTTTCTCGTAGCAAAACTTGTAAAAGTAAGACTCAGCAAAAAGTTGACTTCTTCCACCCACCCACCCACTGATCTTAGATACCAAGGACAACCAACCAACACAGACTCTATAGAATATGTTTCCAATGTTATCATTAGATCAACCAGTGTCAACTTCTTAAGCTTTTTTAACGAGTTAAACATCTGATAATGAACCATTCATTCATAAAAAGGTTTCAACCGAATGACACATCATACCACAAAATGTTTACTTGCCTTGTTGTTGTTTCTCTCGGGGGGAATAATGAATCCTTTGGTCTTAAATCCATACTTTTTCTGTAACTTTGTAATCAACGTGTATGCCTTTGAAACAGTTTTTTCCATGGTATAAAAATCTCATTCTTTTATAATATTCATGTTCACACCGCATAATGCATAAAATTAATCTACATAATTATCAATCCCGTCAATTTCAAACCTGATCTTTTCATTAAATACAGGAGATGTGTATTTCACCACATACAGGTATATGATCACATTCTTCCTTCAAGAATTTTAATAAAACCTGAATTAAGGTATACAGAAGTTATCTATGTCTAAATACAAAGCTTGGGGTAGACTGCATACATATCCCACTGCAGATACTGGGGTGTGATGAAAACGCAATTATTTGTCCACCATTCATGCCATCACAATGGAAAACAGCAGTCTGTTTTTATGTCCCACAAGTCCTGGCATCCACAATTCAGAGAAAAGTAAATACCAAGGAAAGGGAAAAAAGGCAGGACAAACTTTCCAAATAACTTGGAAAAATAACGCCAGTCCTCAAGAGTCGTATTGACCGAGCTAATATTGTTACAGGCTCCTTAACACAAATTACTGGCACACACAAACTGTCAACTTACGACAGTAGCCTAGTACTAACAAATCTGATAATTAATGTCCAAAACAACTGGCCCCGGCAGATTCCTTGCCCTTCTGAGAAATTCTGCCCTTGGGATGGGGCAGAACACAATACCATATTGACCTCTCTTTATCCTCAGGGTAATATTCAATTTGTAACAGATTTGAATATAACCCTACCCCTCCTGCCACTTGAGGTAATAACTCATAAACAAGATATGATAAGCTAAAACCATTTCTAATTATCAATTGAAAGGAATTACATGCATGGATTAGTCTTATCTTCTAGTCCATTTACCAATCTTTACTTATTGGTTAGATGACATATCAAGCACTACTAATGGCTTGAGAGGGGGCTTCCAAAGTGATATCAATGCCTTATTTACGGTTTACCGATATTTAAATATTACTTGTAGGTAAATATTGCAAGATTTTCCTTTGAAGCCAATTACTGGCTACTTGATATATAAGGGACACTGTTACCTTTACATTGTAAAAAAATAATGAATGAAATATATGTTCATTAGACTAAGATCTGCATTCATAAGCTAGGTTGATACATGTAGCTCAATAAACTTGAATGTGTGGAAATCTTTTTAATTCATTGAATAAATTTTTACACATTTAAGTTTAAATTATATTAAAATCTTTTATAACCTTAAAAAAAAAACCCAGACAAAACCAGTCAAACAAACATGCAGTCATTTAAATATCCATATCAAATATTTTCCTATTGTTATCCACTGCAGTGATTGCAGAGATAACATGAAGTACATCGAATACCTGTAATAACCTTGTTCAATCAAAACCAGACAAAACATTTTTTTTTTAGAAAAAATTTCTTTTACAAGAGTGATCCCATTGCCACATAGACACGGGATATTGAATCTAAATGAGTCAGTCGTTACCTAACAGATACTTAGGAAATCTGTTAAGATTTTAAAACTACAAGTATTGACATTCTGCCTTTATATTGTCAATAATAATGAACAGACATGGAGTAGAATCACTGTGAGAGTCCTTCAAAATGCCCCAAACATGTTTCTCTGTCATGATTTTTATCAGCAAAATATCAGAGGTGTAGAACTTTTTGATTTTTTTTTGATAGGACTAAAAGAGCCATTGCAGGTGTTAGCATTATATACACATGTACAGTTAACCAGGGTATGGGTAAATCCTTGCTATGAATGAAATGAGGATTTAATGTAATGAATTCAAGAAAATTCACTTTTAAATTAACTTAATTGAAAAAGATCCCTCGATGGTACATATTAAATAAAAATTCCTTTCCAACAAGAAATGTCATTTGAATTAACCAGCTAGTATATCCCCAATATTTGACGTACATATAAATATTAACACTGTATGTATCAATTAAAGAGGTGCATGCAACATTCAAATTAAGAAATTCCACTTACAAAAATGTATACTCCTTTCATAATTGTTTGTATGTCAACAAAAGATAAGAACAAAAGCACACATTCTCCCTGAAACAAAGGTGTCTGTACGGTATGTTTTTCCAGACCAGGAATAAAATATTCAAGTAGTTAAGGAAAAAATCTGGTCTTCTTTCTATACAACAGACTATCAAAAAAAAAAAGTTTGACAAACATGCGTCATGAACAGTCTGATCGCTCAATCTTACCATTTCAAGGCCGAGCAGAAATTCGCGAAGACCTACTTCATTCTGCCAGAAAAATCCACCCTGTCGAGTTCGAAGATCCATGATCTGAACAAAAATACCACTAAAGGTGCATACATCCCCATCTTCTAACACAAGTCCTTCTAAAATGCTGTTCTAAGTACAATGTCTACACCTATTGAATTTGATTTAAACGGCCAAGTTTACATTGAAAAAACTTTGTACAAATTGTATTTAAACAAATACAAAGCAAACATTCAACAAAAGCACACAATTCCTTTAAACATTTGAAACGGACATGTAAAACCCCTTTGAAAACATAATGACATATCTGACAAGGTCTTATCAACTTATAATCTAAAGTTAATTTTAAAGAGAATTCGTACTTTCAAAACACAAGAAGTCCGAATCAGACTTCTCAGTTCCCACGTTTAATCAAAGAGTTCTCTGTTAAAAATCCATCAGAAACTTGTTATTCAAAACATTCAATAATAAAACTTTATAGTCTATTTTTTTTCATTACTACAGGTATTCAACATAAAAATGCACAAAAAAAGAATCTATCATGTACCACTGGTTACTATCTGAAATGTAAGTGTCAGAACTCTTTTGTTCCAACTAAATATGTAATCTTAACTTTGGCACATACCATGATCCTTGTATGTACAAGCTTTGTAAGTCAGGTCAATGACTTACAAATAACAGTTGTAGAAAATCATGAAGAAAAATCCCTGCTTCAAAAAGCTTATAGTATCTTTGCAACTTTGTTCCAAAAAAATTTGTTGTATGCAAGATTGTACTATCCCATTCATGCAACTTTTGGTCAATATGATGGACTTAATTATTGAGCAACTTGCACCCTATAGTTCAACTTTGCAAACTGATTAAAAAATTAAAGTCACTTGAAGCACTTGTTTGAAGATAAAGAGTCTGCAGAGATGTAAAAGCACAACCTTTTTAGGGTAGGGTAAGAGGTAGGGACCAATTGCTGAAATGGGATATAATATATTGTTGTATTCTGTTGTATTTTGTATTTTAATTGCATAAATATACTAGTACTATACACTGAATGCAAAAAACTTATTGCAGGTAAGTTTTTCTAATATTTCTAGAGTGTATGAGATTGTCCCCCCCCCCCCCCCCCCCCCCCCCCCTCCCTGTCCCTTGAGTTTAGGATCTGGTGTCGGTGAGGGATCAATCTCCTAAATAATGTGGAAATAAAGAAACATTTTCACTAAATGTTGTTGCTTTTAAAACACAGTCAAATCTTGTTTTCTCAAACTCAATGAGCCAAAAAAGAAACATCAAGATAAGCAAAGATTCAAGATATTGAAGGTGAAATTCATAAATAAAATGTGATTGTTACCTCCAAATCACTTTGACATATCCATAGTATTTCAAGAAGTTCAACTGATTTTGATGCAGAACCTTTAACAATTTAATTTTATAGCTTAAGAAGAAAACAATTTATTTTTTAATAGTAAATTTATATCCTATTTATATCCTTGGGATAATATATTCTAAATGGGCTATAATTATTTTCCATTTTGGCAAATAGTCCAAACCTGTTACAGGTGTAACACCCAAGGAAACCCATTACATACAAAGATAAATATTTATGATGTTTTTTACTTTATATTTAGATTAAAATATTTTTATTCAAACTATATTTATATAAAATGGTAGCTAGCAAAGAGAACTTATAATTTGAAGAGACTGGCTCATGCATTAGCCTAAATCCCAGGGGGGTATGTACAGCATGTATAAATGTTAAAACTGTGTCCATTAATTACCACTTAACTTCATTATCATATTCATAAATTCACCACCAGAAATAAATCAATTAAAATGTTTTGTTTGAGTATTTCTGACAGCATCTTCTGAAATAAGATTTGAATCACATTTATGCCAATCAAGAATCATTTTTTTATCATATAGAGCAGACGAATTTTTGGGACATTGTCCAATGTATCACGAGTTTCCCATGATGACCATGCTTTTTTCTTACCATGACCTTCTGCCCGCCTTCCATTTCTTTTCCTAACTGTACATGATAACTTTGCAAGTTTCTGCACTCATCTTTATGGACGTTTCTGATGTTTGTAACACATATGATTATTAATTCATATCATTATCTCTTTGGATGGATGAGCTCATCATTTACCGGAAGTCTATCATCGATTCTGAAGAGTTTACGTTCCTGGAGAATGTAAACTTCCGGTTATGATTTCTCTTCAAATGGTTTTTACACGGAGATTAAAATGTATTCTTATGAAGAACACGGCGATGCTGTAGATAAATATCAGAGATCAGTCAGAGGTACTTTTATTCTTTTGTGTAGCTTTATTATACTTTTCCTGCAAACGAGTTTTAAGTTAAATTTTCTGCAGAACACAAAGAAGGGGGATGGGATGTTGACTTTCCTGATAATTTTTCAAGAACATCTCACTACTTTGTCCCAGTCATTTTTTAGCGTCATTTTGCAGCTTCTCATATCTCTGTTTTCAATTTCTTATTTAAAATGAAATGTTTAACAATTATAAGGATCTTTATTTTTACACAAAACATGTTTGGACAAGTCACTTATATAGTTAAATATGCTTTATAATTATAATACATAAAACAGAAAATGCATTGTTAAATTAAATTATATGCATTTATGTGCAAAGATTTTTTTGTCCATGCAGCATTTGCTTATTTATCAGTTTGTTAATGAAATAAAATAAAAATAAACATAAATATTATTATCTGAATTTCAGAGCGAGCTAATGCTAGTTTGCATGAACTTGAGGATGTTTTGTTGGGGACATCTACTGGCAATCGTAGAACAGAGACAAATAAAGCAAAGATCCAGCTTCAGGCCACCGTTAATCCTCGAACACTAAAGTGGTACGAGGAAAATGCTCGACCACAGAAGTATAAGCATGCTGTCTCCAAGCTCAATGCTATGCTCAGCCAGGATTCACAAGTATGTTAACAAAATTAGAAAAATTATTCAAGCGCAATAATAAAACTTGTTACATTTTCAATAGTTAAAAACTGTACATTATTAAACCCTTGAATATAAATGACATTTCCCAAAAAAAATTTTAAACATTACATGTACAATTATTCATTCATATGCTATAACATCTCAAAACATTTTTGCTTTGATGTCATAGCCTACAAACTGTTTGTATAAAAAGATAAGGCAAAAGGAAAACCAAGGAAAATGTAATGAATAGAAAATTCAATGATTTGTTGCTGATTATGGAAATTATTATACTTGTGAGACAAGATTTTATGATTAGACAATAGTTTAGCTAGAAAATAAAAGCATATCAATTTCTCCATTATTATGCTCAATCATATTTATATATTCAATAATTTTTTTTTTTTTCTCTTGACAGATCCCCCCTCCCTCACGGGCCCCAGACAGCAGTGTTCCCTCCTTGGAGGAGGCCGCAGCTGTGATACAGGCTCAGACTGGGTACTGTCAACAGCTGGAGGCAGAGAACCGTTACATCAAAGTCAGTACACAATCAATTGTCAGGGGTTAATATAGCATAAATAGGCAGAAAATATATTCAAGATTTGTTGGCTTTAGCTGTGGGTTGATCTTATGTTACTAATGAACATAGATTAAATTAAGATTTATGATTTGTATGGAGTTGATTAAAAATGAATGATTGATCTGATCTACTTAAAAATGTAAAGAAACATCAACCTCAAGTCCTTCATTAGAATCTATGTTAATTTAATTAATTGTTTTTTTCTCAATATTTTGAGTGCATAATATTGTTTAAGTTCATTTGAATTAAAACATGTTTTGAAAAAGTCGCTTCATATTTTTTTTTCACTCAAATCACATATCATTATGTTTAAAGGACATTTACTATTTTGTACAGGATGAACTAGCAAACCTTCGAGCAAAATTATCAGAGATTATAGAGGAAAATAAAAGATTGCATGAAGAGTTGAAAACAAGTATCCTACAAGAAGTTGTTGGTGAGAATATTGACATGGAAGCCTCAGAGGTGAGTGCATAGTAAAAATACATATAGAAGGAGCCAATTAGAAGGTAGTCAAAATACATGTGTAGTGAAACAATCGAAGAGTGTAGTCAGGATATACAATGTAATGAACAATCAGAGGGTTATCTGAATATAATAAACCAATCAAAAAGTAGTCAAAATGTAATAAACCATGGGGATGGTATAGTTAGAATATTAAAAATCAAATCAGAATATATGTAACAATGTCCAGCTATCATTGTTGTCATTTGTTTTTATCTCAGTTTAAAATGTTTTTTTCCTCTATAGGTTGAGAATTTCTTCTTAGCAGATAAGTCTGATCACATCTTCCACACACGAGAACTCAAACATCTCCAAGTAGAACTGGTAATTGTTTTTAAAAGTTCATTTAATTGCTTTTATCTTTGAAGCAAAGTGCCGGAAATACATATTACTGGTAGACGCATTTTTGAGCAGACTTATCAACATTTTTGAAATGTGCTTTGCGATTTTGCTTTCAGGAGAGGCTAAGTTCACTTCATTCAGCAAGAGTCAGTCGACTTGAAACTCAGCTAGAACATGCAAGGTATTATTTTTACTCTATTGTAAAAGTTGTTACTGTTTGATATTTTGTGATATTTCCAAATGCTTTTTATCATTGCAGATAATTTTTTTTTGGATTAGTTTTACCTAAAAATTACACTTAGAAGTTATCAAGCTTCCAATAATGCAAAAATGCTTTTGTTGAAAATTATTAATCTATGTCCTAATTATTTTCACTTTCTTCTTTAATATGTTTTGGATGTTATGCTTAATTTTCTTCAGGTCAGAGATCCAAAAGTATGAGCAAATGGTGGAGGATCTAAGATCTCAGCTGCGGATGCATGACAGTATTCCAACTCGAGAAAACGGGGAATTTGTCTCCGAAAAACAACGCAACTACCTCCAAATCACAATTGATAAATTAACAAGGTATACTCATGTATTTCCATGATTGAAAGATGGTTAATTCAACAAATACTTAAGATAAATTCTATTCAGTGTGATTACTATGCATAATTAAAAATATTTATATATGTATATATAGATATTGATTTCTCAACACCAAAGTGTATACCTTCGGGAAATGTTATAATCATTGATTACTGTAAAAAGTTAGTCAGACAAGTGCGTACTAGCTAGTATTTATTAGAAAATAAAACAACCATCTGCTTAATACAGTGTAATGTCTATAAATTAAAATCATTTTATGTTCTGCTCTTTAGAGAAAGAGATGAATTAATGGAACATGTGACCAGTCTAAAATCCAATGTCCAGAAACTAGCTCAGAGGGAGGAGGAGGCGTACCAGCAAACAAAGAAAGGAATAGAAATGGTGGAGCAGGCCCAACTGGAACAGACTCAAGTAAAAATGCTTGATTAGATTTTGAAATGTGAACCAGTCAATTTCATTCTAATTGTTTGTCAAATTATTTACAGCAACAGATACTCTTTATATATGCATGTTCATTACAATTTTCAATAAATGTATTTCCTCATGTACAAGTAGATGTTTATAACATTCCCTTTTTTTTTGGTTATTTAACACTCAATATCATGTATTAAAATGTCATTTACATCAATAAAAATTTGACTTCTAAGTGAAATATTTAGTGATTTTACATGAATGATCTGTTTCAGAAAATATATAATTACTTTATATCACAAAATGACATGTAGCTATTAAATTATGAGAACTTGAATTCACAAATGTCCTAGTACTTATAGTGCAAAGAAATAGAACAAATTAGGGAGAATATCCAAATTACCAATTTTGATGCGAATAAGAATTGTAGGAAATTTCAAAATTAATTAAAAAATAATATCTGTGTTTGACAGGCTTTAGTTCAGAAAGAGCAGCTATCAGAGGAACTCAGTAACATGAAGAAGAGGTTTGATACGTACATCCTGGACACTCAGGCCCGCCTACTAGAGGAGAGGGAGAGTGTTCGAAGAGAAAGTCAGATGATGATTGACACCATCAACAAAAAGGTGGGCAGTCCTTAAAGGTCAAAGTTCAATTCTGTGATAAATGTAGATTTCTCTGTTTATGTTATTTTGTTTTCTACTGAGACTTGTATACTAGTATTGTTTCATGGTAGATTTGTAAAGAAATACTGTAAATTTCTGTAACACCTTATTTACACAAGATAATCTTTGATTCTTATCAGTGTGACAACATTTTCAAGAATTGTGGTTATTCCTATAATAATCTTAAGGAATTTTATCATAGTACAAAGGAATACTAGTACATTGTACTGTGATAAAATTTTGGCAAGCACACTGTTTCATGTAATCTCTCAAAAATAAAGTTAGCGTGAATAAAAAGTGATTTATGGTGTATGCATACATTTGAAACAGTTCTGCCATTCTATGTCATGTATAAGTCCTTTTTAACAGTTGAAGGAGATGACTGACCAATATGCAGCAGCTTCTGCACAAGTTGACAAGTTGTCTCGCGAGAAGGTTGCTTACATTAATGAGATAGACGAGATGAAGATCCAGCTTCGCAGATTTGACAAAGAGGCTTCCATGGTAAGAGTGCATTACTTAAAATTTATGTTTCAAACTTATCTAAGTTGTGCAAGTTTGACTTTAAAGTTTTTTCCCATTTTCAAGTAGCTATCGCTTCTACTTCACATTTAAAGTTGAAGCTTTTGATTTAGATACACATTTTATATGAAATATCACAATTTACAAGTTGTATGTATAGAGGGTATTTTCTTGTGACGAAAATGAAAGAATCAACATTTTTAATCCAGGCAGCAGAAACTTATCGCACAGAATCAACTCATGCCTCAATACAGAAGAGTCACGCATCTCAGGAAGTCAACCGTCTCAGGAAAGACCTGGAAATTACAAAGAGAGAGAGGGACCAAGTAAATTAATTTTAATTATCTAAATTATTGAAAAGTTTGTATGATGAATGTTTAATCTTGCTCTTCAAGCTTTACCAAATGGAAATTTTGTGTCAAGATAAAAATTTACAGTTGATCTTCGGTATCTCATACACTGCCATCTCAAATACCGTTGATATGGCAAAGTGAGTTGGAAGACCCAAACTCTCTTTAACTATTTACCCACAAGATCTCAAATCCTGGCAAAGATCTCAATTTTTTTTTAACCATCCCATAGATTGATATAATGACGCTTGACTTTATTTAATGAATTTTTTTACAATGGAAATTGAGATAATTTTGTACATAACCTTTACAGGATAAAAGTAAACTAGAGATGGAGCTTGAAGCATTAAAGAGAAGATTACACAAAGCTGAGAGAGAACTTGTGAACAGTAAAGAGGAGTGTATTCATTTAACAACAAATGCACAGGCTTTAGAGAGAGAGGTATTATAAAGAATTGATGCAATTATTTTTATTTTGTATGTGTATTTTGTAAAGTTTTGATGGCAAATATTATCAAAATGTATTTTTATTCATTATTCATCTTGCCCTGGAAACATGAGGGATTACTTCTATTTTAGAATACTACAAGTAACATGTACATGCCATTCTCTTAGAACTGTTGAGACTTGATGCCGCAAAATGATAATTTCAGCATTTTTATGAATAAAGTTATAAAATTTATTGCAACATAAACATATAATATCAAGATTATTGGAAACTTCCTCAAAAAAATACTTGAGTGAGCATTTATGTTTTTCATCTTGTAGTTGGAATGATTGTTTATATTAAACAGGAATTTTATCTGTCCATATATATCCACTATGACCAAATTTTACTATAATTTGATGTTAAATGTTTATGTTTCTCATTCCTTTGAAGCTACACTTAGCCAAATTAGCTAAAGAGAGTGTAGAGAAGGGTAGAAATGAGGACCTGAAAGCCATGACCAAGAGAGCTCAAATTAGAGAGGAAGAACTGAACAGTTTCATAGAGGACATAGGGGACAAACATGGTAATGCTCATTATATAGGAGACTTCAAGGTTATAGTTCAGGTCAAGGTCACCTATCATATTCCTCAGTACTTTACAGGAAAGAGCTTTTTCACGATTTCAATGACTAATTAGTAAGTGGGTAGGAGTTATAAATGATGAACATTAAAATATATAAGATATAGGTACATATATACACCTATCTCTTTTTTGAATTTTTGGAAATATTTTTATAACTTTGTAGAGAGGACAGCTCAGGAAATGGATGTCATGTTGAAGAAACAGAATCGTCTTTTGGGCAAGCTACGTGATGAATGTAGGCGGCAAGCAGGGCAGATAGAAAAACTCACAAAAAGAAACAGGTTTGTTGATTCACAGTTCATATTTGGAAATCAACGTTTCTTATAAACATGTATGTACTTTAATTGAAATGTGAATGTTTTGTTGTACTAAGGTAAATAATATATTGAACATAAAATCAACCATTCTTGATAGAAGCTGGTTTGTGAAAAGGAATATATTATTGTGTGAATTTATTTTTATAATCGATAATAATTTTTACATGAATTGCTTTAATTTTCTCAGGAATGAAAATGGTCAACTACGCAGACAGAATGAAGAGCTGAAGTTGCGCCTTGAGCGAGCAGTAGCACGGTTAGAAGATCTAGACAACCAAGCAGATCAACATGGCAGAGTGCATGAAAAAATGAAAGACAGACTGAAAAAGATGGACGAACTCGCTCAGGAACAAGGGCAACAGGTAAATATTTAATTCAGTGCTTCTTTTAAAATTATCTTACATGTTTTGTTGTAAAGACTTATGGGGAATGGATGACACTTGCATCATTTTGTTGAGATCGTTTCTGTAATTGAGTTGTCTCCCTTTGCACGCATTTTTGTCCTCCCAACCGTCAAAATTGAAATGCCTTGAAACATTATATAAACATTGCATTGTACACTGCATTAAAATTACAGAATCATACTTGTATAACCTGGAATGGAATAGCTTATGCTTTGTGGTATATAAAGGATAAAATGTCCCAACCCAGGGGCATTTTATGCTTTATATACCACAAGGATATGGATATTCAAGATAATAAAATTTAGTTATATTTGTAAGTAGAGACAAAAGTGTTTACCTGAAACTTTTTTCTATTCAAATGTGTTTTTCTCCTCTCAAAGATATTAGATCTGCTGGCCCAGCACAGTGCATTGTTAAGGGACAGACAACTCCTGTCAAGAGAAGTGGAATTCCTCAGAAAACAGATCGTTAAATCTAATGAAGAGGACCTGGAAAAATTCTTCTCCTCCAATAAAACACTTGTGGATGACATTATAAAGAGTGTTAATAGTGAGGAAATGGAACTCAAGTATAAACAAAAATCTGTGATATTTTCTGACAATAAGGAAGAGAATGTGAAAGACACGTAGTGCCAATTTTATTCAAATTTATATCCATGTTTTGTACATTTATATTTATTTAATAAAAAATGACTTTTAGATTTTATTTGGGTTTTTGTATTACACAAAAAGTAACAACAAATCAGTAGGAACTGGCAGCTGTCTCTAGTATTGCCATTTAATAATTTAAATAATAAAATGCTTTCTTTGGTGGTTAGTATGGGAATTAATGTCGCAGCTGTTGCAGAAAAAATACATAACCCGCTCACACACAACCCGCGTAAGCCTGTTATGTAATTTCTTTCTGCAATAGCTGGGATTTTAATTCCCGTCCTAACAAACAAAGAAAAGCATTTTATTGTTTATATTTACATCTGTATTAATTAAAACCATTCAAAATAATATTAAATTTCTTTAAATATTATATTTAAGATAAATATATATAATTGTATTCATAACTGATGGAACAGCGATTGTTCTAGAAATCTACACACATGGCTTGCTTAGTGTTGCAGTGGCGGATCCAGAAGTTCATGTGTATTAAAATAATATTAAATTTCTTTAAATATTGTATTTAAGATGAATATATATCATTGTATTCATAACTGATGGAACAGCGATTGTTCTAGAAATCTACACACGTGGCTTGCTTAGTGTTGCAGTGGCGGATCCAGAAGTTCATGTGTATTAAAACCATTCAAAATAATATTAAATTTCTTTAAATATTGTATTTAAGATGAATATATATCATTGTATTCATAACTGATGGAACAGCGATTGTTCTAGAAATCTACACACGTGGCTTGCTTAGTGTTCAGTTGTTCATGCACTGATTAACGGCAATGGGTTTTCTTAAGAAATAAAGGAGAAAGTATTCAGTGGATGTAAATGTACAGGTATATAACATTATACATTGACTGAGTTCTCGGGCAACATGCGTTTTGTTGGACCCAAGAACCAAACTGTCTGCCTGAGGCGAGTAAGCTCCGCCAATTCTGTGACGTAAAGAAGTTCAACAGGTCCAACATCTCACTCAGCGGTCAAACATCGATATTTTAATGCCCGCTCAGCAAAACATTAGAAATGTTAGACTTTTTTGTATAGATTTGCATTGGAACTCATTTTTAAAGGTATAACAATCCATTTTTAAATTTTTTTTTAATTAGTTGAATCTGATACATTTACACAGATAAGCCAAAACAAAAATGCCGATGAAGCCATGTCCGCAAACACCGTTATTGACGAAGGAGATATTGCAATAAATATTGATGAAAATTAATTTGAGGTAAAGAAGTAAAATTTGTGGACACAAATTCTTTATTTTACTTTTTTAAATTTTATTTCAGCAAAGTTTTTATATTTTGTTTTGTTTCAACGCATTTTATTTCGTTCCCACAAGTTTTTTTTTTGTTTCGTGGCAATTATTTTAAAGAAAATTAAGCGTTCTTTACCAACCACCTTAGATGCTTCCATTTGATCATTTTCTTTAATTTAAAAATAATGATAGTATTACTGTAGCTTTAAAGTCTGGGATTTTTTAAAAATCATTTTAATCGCCAAGATTCCTTGGATCAAAGGTCCTGCAATAAAATGTATAAACGGGATAACTTTGGATAAAAAATACAGTTGCTTTTGAATGGAAAGTATGCCCCTTGTTACACATATTAATGCTCCAGTGAATTTTGTTTATTTTGTTTTCCAAATTCAGTTGGACAATACCAAAACACGCATTTTTTTTAACATTTGATTTTTTTTTTTTGGGGGGGGGGTCCCCTGCTCCCCTTCCCGGTTTTGACCTAACCCCAAATTCACACAGGCGTCCCCCATTAGATTACCTTAGCTAATGGCAAATCTACGGTCTTTTTACAAATAATATATTTACCTAGAAGGACATGTATATATGCAAAATTATGTTGATGAGGGGGCATGTATATTGGAACCCTTTGCGGAGATACAGGGGAAGTTTAACACAGATCATAAAAGGTATGAAAGAAATTAATTTCACCAAGTTTCCTGTCGTTTCGCGCGTAAAAACTATTTTTGATGATGATGTAGTTTTTATATTTAAATAACCAATCAAGGATCGTGTTCTTCAACAGCGAAGGCTACAATTCATCCCTGAGTATATATAGGATTTGCTTTGAGCGCGAAATTGACATTCTAAGCAAAGAGAAAATGCCTGCAAGAGGAAAGAAATCGGGAAATACAGCCCTCGTAGCAGCAGATAAACCAAAACCTAAGGGTTCCGGAAAATCCGCATCGGGAAAAAAGAAACAGATCAAAAAAAGGAAAGAATCCTTCAAAGTTTTCATCATGCGAGTTTTAAGGCAAGTCCATCCCGAGCTTACGATTTCTAACCGCTCTATGGGTATAATGAATTCGTTCGTCATCGACATTTTCGAAAGAATTGCCTCTGAAGCGTCCAAACTGGCCAAGTATAACCGCCGACCAACCATGAACAGCCGTGACATCCAGACGGCGGTTCGTCTTCTGCTTCCCGGGGAATTGTCCAAACACGCGGTGTCAGAGGGAACCAAAGCTGTAGCCAAATATACAAGCTCCGCTTAGACCAATAAACCAAGCAACATTGTGTCAGTAACTATAGAAAACTTTTTGAAGGATTTAGATTGTGAATAATAATGCAAACGAATTGTATTGTGTTTTATTTTTAGTACAATGTTTAATACAGGGGATATGTTCGATTAAAAAAATAGTTAATGAATTATATGTACTAGTATTTTTAGAATATAAAGAGTTGGAAAATATTATGCATCTAATTAGGAATCGAAATTCGCTATTGAATTAAATTCTTTGGAATTCAAAATGATTGGGGTGCTGCATGTAAAATCCATAGGCACTTGGTTTCAGGATGGTGTATTTTGTGTGTTTTTCCAAGCGTGTCTGGATACCCTCATCAAAATAAAATAAATAGCTGAAATTATAGCAAGCTTTAAAAAAATGTCATATTACTGTATATAAAATGAGTTTTTTTACATGCCGTAAAATGGCATTTTTAAACGTGCTAATTTTAGCGATTTTTTTTTTATTTTCATGAGGGCATTCAGACACGCCTAGAAAAACACATAATACACAAAATACATCATCCTGAAACCAAGCACCAATGGGAAAATCCAGCTAATTAAGTAACCGAGGTAAATTATTATCCCACCCCTAAATCAAAAGTCTAACTCGCCTTTCCTTGAAAATAGGGAAAAAACTTGATGGAAATAAGAAGTGCAAGATTGTTGTCTGGTGGTGCAATCTTCTATTTAAGAGTCAAAATCAGCAAGCATCGAGCATTTAGTTAAAAAATGTGGAAAGTGGCATAGAAACAGATTTGGTTAAAACTCATATATAAATTTTCAGAACAAAGGGTATGATAGAAAAAAGCAAGCAAAAAATAATTTTTCGCATTGTTGCTATGGAAACCACGCGCCTTTCAGATAGCGTGTTTTGTACTTTCTCGTGACACTTGAATTTATGGTTAAACAAATACTTTTTTATTACTAGTCATTAAAAAAAAGCTTTTTAAATTATTATTTTATTTATATAAATATATTCTATTTTAACAACTGTTGATTATTGAAATTCTCTTCACCTTTTGATAAATAAAACTAGTTTTTGGAGGTTTATTTTTCTTTAAAAAATAGCAAATTTGAAGCACTCTATAAGAAATCTACAACCACATTAAAGCTTATCGGCATAAAATATTAATTAAACAGTATTTGTTCTAGAAGAATCAAGAAAAAAATCTGCAGGCAACTAAGGCATTTATATATAATAACTGATTTAAATCCATAATTTTCTGTCATTTTTGCTTCAAATTACCTCCCTTTGGTATAGCTCTCTAACGTAGGAGGAATAAACGGTAGTTTGTTTTCAATAACAATGTACAGAAGACAAGCAGATAATTACAAACTTGGAGCAGTCTGAGTCTCAGTTTTGGCGTTTTCATGGGTCTTCATTACGGTGAGTGATTGAAATTTTTACAATTTACCATTACAACAGTTAATGAAGAATGTATAGCATAAATTAATCATGCAGTAAAATATGTAACACTTGGCAAGTGTTTTTGCACATTTGAATTTAATTCTGATTGATTATATATGTTAGCATTATTTTAGTATTTTATAGCTAAAAAGAAAAGATTATGCTTGACCCGAGGAGCCAGGAGGAGGGGGGTATGCCCCCCCCCCCCCAATAATATTGCCGATATTAAACTATAATATGAGCAAATGAAATTAAATCCCCCAACTTAGATTGTTTTTGCGGGCCTAACGTGAAAAAGTTGGTCATGATCGGTCACATAACTGCATCCCAAATTATAAAGTTTAATTTGAATTAAGTTTGATTTTAATTTGTTGAATTCACGGTATGAATGTAACCAAAGTCACTCACCAGCTATAATGATAGTCGGGTAAATAAAAATTTTGTGTAGTGGATATCTTTATTTACCATTTAAGAAAATACCTGTTTTTTTACATGAAAAATTATGAATTTATGAAAACCAACACATTATGAAATATTTGTAAAATGGAATGACCTTTGTTATGGCGCCCGTAAAAAAAAATGAGGGACAGGGGGTTAACTCTGTACTTAATATATTTTAGTTTAGGAAAGGGGATTATCTTGGAAGTATTGTGATACAGACGATATGTATTATGTAGTGGACTAGTGGTAACTGAATTGTATATATACCACAGTAAAATAATGAATTAAAAAATATATAACTTTTTGCTTATGTCATCCAGTGTTAACTTATAAAAGAAAATTCATATTCAGCTAACATTTTCACCGGTACTACTGAACTAATTTAAGTCACATAGGTTCAAATAATAAGCATCATTAGATTTAAAGCACGTAAATTTATGAATTGAATATCTATACTCAATTTTTTCTTGGGGGGATTGGAAAGAAATGAAAATCATAATTTAGAGTTTTGACAATACTTAGAACCAGTTGGCCTCTTTATTGCAACTTTTTTTAATTTGAAGAATTTCTAAAATCAATACGGTCTCAACTTTGTGTTGTACACTTCTATTTTCAGAATGAATGGCACTTTAAAGCCAAACTCGGAACAGCATTGGATGGGCTGATATAGAAATAGACGGGAAAAACATGTAAATAATAGTAATAATACATTTAGTAAAAACGTTAACTTTTAAAAATAAAATGATAAACCATTGAGATTTCTTGGAATTTAATTGATTCCAATAAACATGCTTTACATTCATCATCATTGCTCAAGCTCAACTAGAAATGGTTCCTAGTATATAAAGGCAATGCTGTATAATATTATTGCATTTTAATTTTATCACTTTTTCAGATTATGAGAATATCTTATTACAATGCAGTCCATATATACTGGAAGTGATTGGATAGTGTTATCGGAGATTCGGGGATCCAGAAAATAGATCCATAAATTGTACAGTGTATTCATGAAAGTAGATCAAATAAAAATGTTCAGTCCAAAAGTAATATTCTTTGTTTGTCTGTTAGCTTTTTTTTTTTTGAAGTAAATCTAATAACTATCAATTTTTAGCACGCAGATTCATAATTAGCATGCACGGATCTAGAGGGGGTCGGGGGGTCAGTTATATACAAAAGCAAGAAAAAAGTTACCTTGGACCCCCCTTGGAAAAGCCCCCTCCTGGTAAACGTCAATACGTGTGAAATGGGTATTAAAAGAGAAGGTTTTAGGAAATAGAAGTCATAGACTTACATCCCCCCATTTTGAGGTATCATAATTAAATCAAGGTCTGTTTTAAATCCTGAATTAGACTACTATAATTATAAACATATAAATAACCCTAATGCAAGACAGAGGGTTATAGAGCTTATGGAAGATAACAACTTAGTTGATATTTATAGACAAAATAATCCAGATGCTTTGAGATATACTTGGAGAAAAAAAAGTCCCATTAAGCAAAGTAGATTAGATTTTTTTCTTGTATCGGAGAATTTACTGTCAAGTGTTACAACAAGTTCTATAGAACCTAGCTACAGGTCCGACCACTCGATTATTACTTTATGTTTAAAGTTCAATGATTTTAAGAAAGGCAAAGGATTATGGAAATTTAATAATTCTCTTTTATATGATGAAGAATTTTTAAACTCAATTAAGGGGGTGATACAAAGGGTTAAAGAGCAGTATGCAG
>PRKT01000030.1:1125378-1151598 GCA_003671525.1 Saccostrea glomerata
AATGAAATTAATTTCTCAGATTTAAGTTATATGAGCTCACATTATATAATTTTCATGTGAATTTTTACTAATTAATTGAATGTGCACAAATTTAATTTAAAACAGAGCAAAATTTGCTGAATCAGAGGGTTCTAAATATAACATCCTTGTTACCATGGCAACCAAATTGAAAAGTTAGACTTTAACATCATATTTATTAAAGACATACCAATTGTAGTAAATGGTGTGAATTTCAGCGAAATCGGAGACATGTCATGTCCACGACCCTATTTAAAATTTTGATTTTTATAGAGAATTGATATTAAAATCAAAATCCATGAAACAATACAAAATAGGAGCAGAGCAAACACAGACCTCCAAAACATCAGAGGTGGGATCAGGTGCCATGGAGGAGTGAGCGTAACCTGCCAACCAGTCACACCCGCCGTGTGTTCCTTGTCATGATCGGGAAAGAAAGGAAAAATCCGTCGTCAATTTAGCGTATGAAATACGTCACTCAGCATTTGATAAATTGTATTTGCTGGCAAGGTCATTGTATCGACCATAGAACTTATGACTGAATAGAATAAAGACTTGAAACGAGACTGTCGGCATTCTTGTTTCATCTACTCGTTTGTAAATAATTTACCTCGTACTATACATGTATATTGTTCATACGTAGAGCGTGCTTTTGCGTATCGAATCAAATGAGATATACTCTGTGTATGCAGGTGATGAAGGTATATTGCTGCTTAAGTAAGGGAAGTTGACGATAGAAAAGTTCAAGTCGTCACGTTTATCATATCTTTTATCTCAAGCTCACCGGGATCGCATCGACACAAGAGTGAAAACCACCATTGTTAATTGACAATACGTCGTTGATATATCTAAATGTCGATTTGAATGCCACAGCAAAAGTTTTCTTCTTTTCACCAACTAGTATTGGATTTTGGACAAGTTTTGCTTCATATGAATACAAAAATAGGTCTTCTAATAACGGGGCACAATTGGTACCCATGGGAAGAATATGCGGGCTTGTAGGAAGACATTTGAGTTCAGCTAGAGGGTGGGAGCGCAGTCAAATATATTAGTTTGGATAAGGGACTATCAAACCAAATATTTCTTGAGATGAAAAAAGGGAATATCAGATGTTATTTTTGAGGAAACAAGCAAAGTAGTTACATGTACTTATTCCTACTTGATATCTTTACCCTGTATTTACAAATTGTATAGGAAGAATATAATACGAACACTTAACTAATACGTAAATGTACGTGTATACAAAAATAGTAACGGACGGGAAACTTTAATTATAGACCTGATACTCGGACCATTCTCGAAATGTCGCTATCATAAATTCCCTTCTAACAATTAGCAATTAATGTTTAACAAGTTGAAAACATGTATTAAACAGTCATAGTATGTACATTCTAAAAGACGTAGTTTAAATTCCTGGAACAGATGTGAGATAGTGTAAACCGGAATATCTACTCGTGAATGATTTCATAATGCCATAAATGATGAAATCAAGTGTTGCCAGCAGCCATATACTATACGCCACTCCGTAGCACTTGTTTCTAATGGTGAGATTTTCAAATCACCATACAATTGCATACAACGAGGATTTGACTGAAACCTGATTGCAAAAACCGGCAGGTGGGCCATATGTTTCATTGTAACATTTGTCATAAAGTAAGCACATCATCATTTAAATTATTAGTTGAATCAGATACGTATAAATTGAGCATCATTGTTTGTGTATTATTGTTTGGACTAATCATACCAGAATGGTAAGGTTTGAACTCTATAAAGAACTTTTTAGAATTATGAGCTTAATGTAAAGAATTAATGCAATTTAAAAAGTGTTTCTGTGTGTGCCAAGATGATTTAATTATCTGTAGTATAAATGTCAAATGACTGCTCTCAAATCATGTATGAAATTACCGGGGTATATTTTTATGAGTATATTTTGCCACATTTTAGCTTCGTTGGATCATTATAGCTGCTCTTCTGGCCTTGGTAAGCGCACAGTGTAACGACTTCGCTATCCAATATGAATGTCTGCAGAACGCAAACCGGAAGTTGTCTGTCTGTAAGCAGTGCGAGAATACTTTGGTGTCCAAACTTCAATGTGAGCTAAACTGTCTACAGGATGCATATAGAAGAGTAACGCACTGCATCATTCTGGAGTAAAAACAGCAACCTGAGAATAAAAAAAAAATATTTTTAATTATCATCAATATCCTATCGCGAACTTTGTATCAATATGGTGTTTTTTTAATACATGTACAATCGATGTCAGTTTTCATGTGATTTGGTTGATCATGACGATAAAATTTATCTTTGTACTTGGTGCTTTTTATAAATTTTTCAGAGTGATTAATTTTTATTTCGGTATAGTACGTACATTTAAAAGTTCTAATGATAATAGAATATTGGAACAACATAATATTTATCACTCAATATGCCTTAGCAATAAATGTTAGGTCTATATGCCAAAATTATTCTTGTATCTTTACTAAAAGTTTATGAATATCACTAAAATTTCGTAACTAATATAGGAAAAACGATGTATAATGGTATTAGTTAAATTGGTAAGAGGGCTGCAATGTATGTTTATAATTGAAAAAAATTTGAAGCAGCAGTTTGGGAATACCTGCAGAAAATACAGGTTGTTATTTTCATTTGGCAGTATGGTAGAATGCACAAATAAGCATTGCATTGATTGATAATGTTACCAATGAGAGAAAGTTAATTTAGAGAATAAAAAAAACAAAAACCAACCTAAATCAAAATATGTATACTAGTACATCGTATATCTTTGATTTTAAACCGTAAAAGTCTTTTTGTAAAATCCAGAAAAATACCTTAAAAATATCAAAATTTATAAGATGCGAAAAATATTCATTGATTTTGAGTAATACTTTACCTCGCCTTTTAGAAGAAAGTCACTGCATGTACCATAATCATGTCAATATGATTCAGAGAATTAATATCAAATATTTCCTGTTTTCTTCCATGTAATTAATAAATTAATGAATCAATGTCAACACCTGTCGTTTGATTACAGGTGTCACCAATCTAGGTGAATATAAACAAATAAGACTATATCATATAGGTATATAGATCTTCAGTTATAGTACAAGTACGAAAAGGTTGCCCTTGATTCAAATACATGACTGTAAACTATCAAATACGAAGGAGTAAAAGTTGGTCAAATTGTTGACAATGAAATGACCTAGAAGTCAAATATTGTCAATGGCGTCAATCCACGCAGGTATGAAATATTACAAGGAATAAGTTCATGACAAACGCAACATAATTTTGAATTATCATTTCTAATTCCCAGTATAATACAGTTTCAATAATTCAAGGATCTTTGTACGATTTTCTTGATGTCTGACAATGCCGTAAAAAACCCCTAAACCATATCTTATAAACCATAGACATAATTTAAAAGAAAGAGTGAGGCTGAGAAAATTAAAGGGTTATATAGTCGACAATCCTTTGTTCAACTCATGATGACGGATCAAAAGACATACACTTACGATGCACGCTATAGACTTTTGAAAAGTTGTATTATTTAGCCATTTCCGGGATGAATCTGGAATATAAAGATTTTCAAAATTTTAATTCGGTTTTGATTATGCCCGTTTAAATTTAACTAAAAGTTGTAAATGTATTACGAAACCTTATGATACCCTTTCTCTAAAGCAAGGACAAACTTCTCTCCAGTAAAAGTGTCTTAAAAAGTGAGTTTCAAACAAAACTGAAATAAGAAAATACACTAAATGATAAATTATACAAAAATAATAATCTTACATGCTTTTAAAAGTTCCTATGAAATCTGAGATGAACATAAATGTTTTTTAATAATTTTAGAAACCATTTATAGGTTTTGTATATTTTGAAATATGGAAAAAAAATAACAAAATGTCAAAATTCATAGTCCGTATACCGTATCAAATCTATGACTTTAATCATTCAATTATTCACCACTGCGAAGTATGATATGGTCGGCTTAGATGAAACGTATGCATATGTTTTTCTGGTTGTCAGAAAACCGAAGACAATTTTCTTTAAATTTTATTTCTGTTTTTGTCTGTAGTTAAATGATAATAAAAAATAAACAATTTTTAATTATAAATATATAAACTTTCTTCAGTCATTAAATGATTATTTTTAGCTTTCATATTCTTCTCTCTGTTGGTCTTTTTCTTTCGTTATTAGCAATGTTTGCCCCCATCCCCGAAGAAATAAAGAAATATATACAAATATTCAAGTAAGTCTTACAATGTGGAGTTTATACTAAAAATTCAATAATTTTAAATAAAATATCCAAGAAAATTTTGTTATTATTTAGATTTAACCCTTTTCCTGTCTTGTTTGTCACACCATTGATATTTTGCTTTTCTTCTTTGCCTAATTTCTAATATGAATAAATAAATATTTTTTCTTCATTTTTTTTAAAATCAATTTCCCGTATCGGATTTGTTTATTCAAATCATTCTATTGTCCCAGGGATTAAAAAATATAGCCAATTTATCCTTGATTTCTTTTCTTTTCATTATCTGGAAACATTCCATGTGTATTTTCTGTTATTTTCATTCAAAACCAAAGAATTTGTGCCTTACTAAGCAACTACGAACATCATGAAATCCAAATTCAATTAACTCACATTTATCCTCACATTTAAAGCTGTCAGTTCATGCATTGTTTTTGACGCCAAATATTATATATTAAAATCAGAGATACTAAGGTAATTATTTTATTATTATCTTCAATTTTAGAATAAAAGGAATGGAAATTCTTCTTAAAGTTTAAATGCTGACATATTAGCTTATAATTAAATTGAGACGCGTTAATTAAAAAAAAAGTCTTCCGAAACGAGGTGTTTTCTTATTTCTCATCTCATAGAAATAGAATCATATTGTTGAAACAGTCGCCAAGATTTACATAATGCATTGTTAGGAGGAGACGTACAACTTTTGTGTGGTAGTGACTGAATTTCAGAAATATTGGTCATGGAATGTTGGTTAAACTTGCAAATTTTATATCTTTTAAGTTACATTCTAGAAAGATGTTTTATAGCAATAAATGACAGTTTTGAGCAGTTTGAGCAAACGAAGTAAATATGTTCTAATTTTCGATCTCCTTGTATATCCAGAGACCTATATGTAAGTATATAGGCCCTTAATTGCTATACTTTCTGATGAGAGAGAGAGAGAGAGAGAGAGAGAGAGACAGAGAGAGAGAGAGAGAGACTTGATTTTAAACACTGAATTGACGACGGATTTTCCGTTATTTCCCGATCATGACAAGGAGCACACGGCGGGTGTGACCGCTCGGCAGGGGATTCTCACTCCTCCATGTCACCTTATCCTACTTCTGATGTTTTGGAGGTTCGTGTTTGCTCTGCTCCTATATTGTATTGTTTTATGGACCTTTGATCTTGAATACTGTTCGTTATCTCCATATGTTTCATGTGCATAAGAACGTAAAAACAATATTGTATTAAAAGCACTCTGAAGCAACATGCAAATGAATTAAACTACCCATCGTAGTTGACTTAATTGTACCCAATTACGATGTTATTGAAAAATAACATACCATAGGAATATATTACAAAGTTACAAATACCAATCAAAATATTATCTTATGCTTGGTTCATCAAAAACATTCTAAAAATAACTTCATATATTAGGAAATTTAGTGCTTTAACAAAATTTGTTGTTCTTAGATGTTAATTAGATGTTATTGATTACAAACATGTGGTCAATCACGACACAGGACAAAATGTCACAAATGAGCAAGAGCTGTGAATTACAATTGATCGGTTAAGTTGTTAGAATAGGAAAATTGATGATTCACGTATGATTCATTTCAGTGGCGGATCCAGAAATCTTGAAAAAAAAAGGGGGGGGGGCAGTTTGGGGTCAGGGTAGGGATCCACAGACACATTGAAAACCCATTGCTTTATCAAATCTTGTGTATTTTGGACACAAAAAGGGGGCGGGCCCCCTGTCCCCTCTAAGTCCGCCAGTGCATTTGATTATTCAGAAAGGCTTTTCAGATATATTAATACTAATTAAAAAAATGAATGAACTGAAAAAAAATCAATGGTTGACTTCATTTAATTAATAAAGATGATCTATTTGAAACAGTTTGTT
Organism: Saccostrea glomerata; assembly: GCA_003671525.1. NCBI lineage: Eukaryota > Metazoa > Mollusca > Bivalvia > Ostreida > Ostreidae > Saccostrea > Saccostrea glomerata. Next base: position 1,131,528 of record PRKT01000030.1, read on the forward strand.
TCTTATATATATATATATATATATAAATCAGAAAATAAATTTTGCTTTTGCATGTAAAAATTCATTATGTAAATTTTTTTTATTCTTGTGTCAGAAAGAAATAAATTTTTTTTCCATCTTCTAAGCCAGTATCAAAATTGTTTACAGAAGGAACTGAAATGTTCAAAAGTTAACGAAAGACTCAAGGCGGCCTATAATTGGCACACCTAGAAACATACAGCACTTGGTAACATGAAACAGAAATACCTTTTACGACCTTTTTTCTTGTTTTATTGTCTTTATAAAAAAATGCGTCTATAACACCTTAAATTACAAAGTGATGAATGCCACAGGGTTACTGCATAGGTGGCATGCATTATCTTATTCTTTGATGAATTTAAAAAGTTGTCAGTTTTCGCATTTTGCCACACTGGTGCGGTACATAATGTTTACAGATAGGGGACAAGAAGAGAGAAAGGTCACACGAACCACATGCCTTCAGAAACATTTTTTAACAGAAAAAGGAGTGATGTTTATTGAAATCTGTGTTCAACAGGAAACCAAATAATATATGATATTATTAAAACGAGTGAGAGATTGCTGTTATATTTATTGCCAGCAGTATAGGGCCATATGTTACGACGGTGTACCATTATTTTACTATACGATATACGTATATATGTTCAAAAATCTACGTAGTATATTCACAATCAAATGGAGATACCTATCTAGTCCTTGTTATGCCCGTGGGCACATAGGGCAAGGACTAGATTTCTCCACTTCTCTCTATCTTTAGCATTTCTTTCTAGTTCTCCTCACGTTAGCTTGTGGTCCCTCATTTCTTTTTCAACAGTCCTTTGCCAGATGATCTTTGGCCGACCAGGTTTCCTCTTCCCTTCCGGTGTCCATCTAAGGACTACTTTAGTGATGTTGTCGGCTGGCTTTCTCAACATATGCCCTATCCATCGCCATCTCCGTTTAGTCAACAAAGTTCGCATGTTGTCTGTGTTGGCTTTCTCAGGAGTTCCACATTTGTAATTTAGTTTGGCCTGAAAATCCTCATGATCTTTCTGAGGCATCCATTGTGGAAACTAGAGAGTTTGCATATGCTTCCTTCTGTCATTCTCCAGCATTCTGACCCATAGAGTAGGACAGACAGGACGCAGCTGTTATATATTCTTATTTTTGTCCTTCTACTTACATGTAGGTCATTTGTTTTCCAGATGTTCTTCAGGCTGATGAAGACACCTCTAGCTTTACTTAGTCTAGCCTTTATGTCTTTGTCCGCACTCCCATCTAATGTTACTATGCTGTCAAGATAGGTAAATGTTTTTGTGTTGCTTAGGTCATTTCCATCAAACTGTATTCTTGCTGGTTGTTTGGTGTTTAATGACATAACTTCAGTTTTCCTGGTATTGATTTTTAGTCCAATTTTTTTCTGAATTTCTCTGTAATTTTTATGTTTTACTTTGCATATGCTTTTCCAGATGTGATAGTAGGGCCAAGTCAGGTCTTCAAGAGGATTTTTTTCTCTTATGTAGATGTTTGTAGTATATATGTAATTGTTTTAGCAGACACGTAATTGTAAAGCTAAAGGAAAAGAAAAGTGTTAATAAGAAAATCCGAAATGCAATTTATCATACGGAAAGCGTGGTATTTTACATGAATTATTATAATTAGTGATTGCCAGTTCTTGTGTGACTCAGGATTACAATTATCAATCTCGTCCGTGTCAGCTATGCCAATTATGTCAATATCAGCATTGCATCAAAGGTCACTAGATCGAGAACCTAATTTTGCGTGATCGAGACATATACAATTCAAAGATAAAATTTTATAGATTATTTAGGTACTTCAATTAAATGTGTGTAAGTTCAAATATAAATATTTATAGTACAATTTATAATTTTTCACAAATTCAAAAGTTTAGGTGAACTTTCAGAAACGTACGAATTAACTATCAATTGAACTCAAAGAAGAAAAGAAAGAAACTACCCCCTCCACAAAGGAATATGTATATATATGGTCATAAAAGTATTTTTTAATACATAAAGCAGTCTACCAATTGACAATATTTGGTATGATACAGTTGTATCAGTCGTATAGTTTAAATAATGACACATATGAAAAATTTCAAGAAATTTGCAAGGTTTTTAAACCAAGTCATCATATGTCAATTTATTACAAGTGTCACCCAAATAATCCATATGATTATAAACAAACAACATTACCAGAAGCCTGCAATTAAAACTTGTTGATCGTCCTTGGATATTAAGCATAAACAATTTTTGAAACTTTAAAATGGAATTTTGAGTCTTAAAATGTCAAGGTAAAATTGTTGGATATATTCTTTGCTGAAAAATAATTTATTTGATGTGAAAAGTTACCATCAATGGTAACAATGCAGGTAGCCTTCATTTTACAACAAAAATTAAGCAGATATAACAAATACATTGATAGTAAATCCCCCCCTTTAACGAAGTGGTTTTCAGCGATCAATCACAAATATGCATTAATGAAATATATGGAGATAACGAACAGTATCAAGCTCAAAAGTCCATTAAACAATACAAATTTGGAGCAGAACAAACACGGACCTCCAAAAAATCAAAAGTGTCATCAGGTGCCATGGAGGGGTGAACATCTGCTTATCGGTCACATCCACCTTGTGCTCCTTCTCATCATCGAGAAACCGGGAAATTCCGTCGAGAATTCAGTGTATATATAGTGTGTATATAGTGGTCTAACAATAAGTACTAACAATAAGTATTAACTCTTTGTCGGATAATTCTGCCACTTCCAAAATGGCATTTTAGCGCCTGCCAAACTCTCATTTCACATAAAAACCATGTATACCAAGTGGTAGACTATCACTCACAGAGTTCATAACTACCTTTGTTACAGGTAAATCTCATCTGTTGGGTGAGATAATCACCGTTGAAAAGAAAATTCCCATGGGAAAAATAAAGTTCCTGAAGGAAAATTGGAAATCCTAAGGTATATTATCAAAATCCTGTAGGATGTCACAATTTCCTGCAGGATATTTAAAAATCCCTGCAGGACTTTAATATACCAAGGGAGAGTATAATTTCCTAGGGGAATTTATTTTCCTAAAGGAGAAAAACAAATCCTATCGGAGAAAAAATATCCTATAGGGAAAAAATTCTCCTAAGGGAAAAAAGTCACTCGGAAAAACGTCAGTCAGCATTTGACTTCATGATAAATTGTATTTACTAACTAGGTCATTGTATCAACCGACCATAGAACTTCTAAAATGACGACTTCAAACGAGACTTATGTTATGTTATAAACGAATCAAGATGCTTTTAAAATCTGATATGTTCTTGCACGGTAAATTCACCCTAAACATATGACGAAAATTTTTACATGTCAAATACCATTATAAAGATTTTAGAAAAATGTGAAAAGAAGTATTAATTAATAATATGATTGATAGCCTACTTCGAAGTTTTCAATAACCTTTGTTTAAAGTCATCATTTCGTCAATTCCATTATCATTATAATATATACGTTGGGTGTGACTATAAAGGGATGGTTACGCCTCCTAGACACCTGAATCCACCACTGGAATTATCAGGGGTCCATGATATATATGCACGGTTCACAGGTTTGTACTATCGAAGATTTTTAACCTTTGTTTAAAGTCATCATTTCGTCAATTCCATGATCATTATAATATATACGTTGGGTGTGACCATAAAGGGATGGTTACGCCTCATAGACACCTGTATCCACCACTGGAATTATCAGGGGTCCATGATATATATGCACGGTTCACAGATTTGTACTATCGAAGATTTCAATAAATCGATCACTGTTTTCTTCACCTTTTTACACAGATACTAAACATGACGCAATCGCCATTACCTAACAGTTTTATTTTTCACGTTTTATAATTTCCACACCTTATATCATCTTTTTTATTTATCACCTTTAGTCGGAAGATGATGATCTTACTTTAATCTTTGATTGACAGAGATTTGTTTTCAATTTGTCTTCCTGGGGATCATTACCTTCGCTGGGGGTCGAGTTCCACACCGAATAACTGTCATATTTGCAAATGGTTGTTTACTTTTCAAAATAACCAAACTCAGAAATTTACCAACTTGGAGAAATGTTACGTTTTACTTTCTTTTCATTTATTTCAATGAGATTCATAATTATCATAACAAATATACTTTACAAAGGTAAATATATTTTGAAATTTCTTCTGAACAGTGTTTCTATAATGTTTTTAAAATCAAATGAATATGTAGAAGAATTTTACCTTGCACTAAACAAATAATTTTTCTCAAAGAAGCCCTTTGACACCATTAACAGATTCTAGATGATATTAGAATTCATATATTTTATCGTTGACAGCATTTTAGAGTTTGTTCCATGAACGCCAATTTTATTTTAAAGTACTAACATTTTTGCAAAAGTAAGTCAAACTGTTAGGTCAAAGTCAAAAAGTCAAATGTTGATTAAAAAAAGTCTTGGAACAAGGAATATACTATACTTGTGAAACATAAGCCATAATTTTAACCATTCAAAAGTTATGGGAATAGTTAAAGTATTTGCGAACAGACGAACTGATAAACAGACGTATTAACAGACAAACGGTCGGACAGCACAAACTATACGTCTTTTGATATTGATAAATTCGTAATAGCATATTATCTTGATTCGTTTGAAGTGGTGAGTTATTAGAAACCATACTTTTAACCAATCAACAGTTATGGAATAGGTTAAAGTATTTGCGGACAGACGAACAGATTAACAGACGAACAAACAAACAAACTATCGGACAGCACAAACTAAATGTCCCTGAATCTTCAGTTATTTCAAAATAGCATATTATCTTGATCGGGGCCTTTGAAGTGGTGAGTTATTAGGATTCATATAGTAGGTTACAGTGGACACCAATCCCCCAAGGCACCTGATCACCCCCCCCTCTAAGATTTTCCTCTGTCTGTGTTTTATACTTTTACGTAACCCATATGTACCTTCTGCTTTGAGGACCTTTGAGCGAACAATTTTTTTTATGGAACTTGTTATACACACTGACTTTTAGCATTTCATTCTACTCCTTTTGTAGACGTGTTTCACAGCACGAAGAATTTTGTTGAATTGGCCAAGTGCCTGAAATTAGTCACAGTGTTTTCGAACACTTGCTATTGAATGGTATATCGAACTTTCAAATTAATATATGAGGCTGAAGACTAACTAAAATCCTTAAGGAAGCAATAATTTACAACGCAGAACGTAAAAGCAAAGAAAAACAGAAGCAGAGCACATGTTTTTCAAAGGGCAAACGATTAACCAATGGTATGCAGTAAAATTGGCGTAATAAATAAATTAAGCGATAAAAAAATATTTACAGGAAAATTTATATCATGTTGTTTGGCGTAAAGGTAATTCTTAATTTGGGCAAGTTCTTTGCTTGTCTCCCATTGCCCAAAGCAAGAGGTGCAATTTTTTTCTATTAAGATGAATCCAAAACTAATTAAATGGGTCAGAACAGATAAAAATTCTCGTATTATAAGGTTCTCACATTGAAAAATGGTGACGGGAAAACGGAAGAGTTTTCGTTTTAAAATATTTTTTAATACAAAATTAATAAAATCTTGAAATTTTTATGTCTGAAACAAAAACGAATCGAATTTATAGAATGATTAAAATAAATACTAGAATCGTTTTTTAAAAATTGTTTCTGATTTGCAGGTCCCGTAAACATGTTTTACCAAAGTTTTAATGCACTCCTCCTTTTGAGCAGAAGAAAACGTAAAAAATTCAGTAATTCTGTTTCCTTTTGAGAGACATATGTTTAATATTTCCGTATAAGTGACGATTTGAACCTCTGCATACAGGATACGACTGGGTGTTTCCGCATGAACCCATCCAGAAGAAAACGGAAAATTGTATGTAAATGTGTTAAAAGTGCATTGTTGCCTTTGTCAAATATGAGACACGGGGTCAGGAAAAAGGTTCCTTAATTATTACTACTTACACCTTGTTACGGTATATTTTTTACCTTTCCGACTCAATTGAATTCTATTAAGTATGACAGTTTATTATGTGAAACACGTGGAAACGTGTAATTAACCTGTATAAGATTTATTACAAATTCATCTTATTGCCTTTATAGAAAAGTACATTCATTGCAAAATTTTCTCAAAAAATGATTATCTGAAATATTTGTTGTCAAAGCAAACCAAATAATAACATAAAGTTGCAAATATATCAATTCCTTAAATACCACTTACACTTCTTATGTGCATACTAGTATGTAGGTCACAGGAAACAAATATAAATTTACTTTTTAAAAGTAATTCAGAACTGAATGAAATAGGAAATGAAATTTATATTGAAATAGTGACGAAAATTCTATTGTCATATGACAGAAGAGTCCGTCGAAGCAAGAAATGGAATATGATCTGCCCTAGTTTCATTTTAAACGACATTTTGCGATTTGCAACCAATATAAAAAAACCATACAAATTAAGAGCAGAACACAGTCTTTTAAAAATTTCAGTGGTTGGATCAGATGGCATAGAGAAGTAAACAACCTCTTTCTACCAGTCTTATCCGCCGTTAATCCTTTGTCATGATTGTGTAAATCTGTACAGCATAGAAAAAAAAGATCTGTAAATCTTTCTTAAAAACATCAATAAATTTTTACTGAAATGAATAATAATATGATATACTAGTAATATAATGAATGATATAAATAAATAAAAATGATTACTTCTAACAATACCTCCTATTTATAGCAAGTAAACTTAAGAAGTACTGACAAATTAATAAAACCAAGAAAGGTGTACTTGTATTTGGAATATGTCTACACCTAGTAATGAAATTATAATTTTTTATGAGGATAAAACAATATTTTATTTTTTCATGTCTTGAAATTGAAAGATTTTGGTGACCATTATTTTGTGAGACAAGGGTAAAGACCGTTTGAAACTCGGTGATTTATTTCAATATATATCTGATATTTTCTGCTAAAAATCAATATTATTGTTTTTAATGAAACTGAGGCAGATTAAATCCATTTCTTGCTACGAAAGACTCTTTTGCTGTGGTAAATAAATGCGTGGTAATCTTTAATGATTCTTCAAACTTCAAATTATGGATTAAGGGAATGGATAAATTGATTTGGTTATTTTTAATATTTACATGTACTTCTTTCTATGACAATATTGAACGACAAAAGACTTCTCTGGAGGATCATCATTTTTCCAATGCAGATTTTATTTCCTATTTCACCCACATAAAAGCATTATCTATTTATTGTTTTTTCCGTCTCATCACCTGCATACAGAGATTCGATATGCAAGAGCATGTTCTACGTATACAGGTACAATTTCTAAAACGAGGTAAATTATTCACAAACTGGTCGATGAAACAAGAAGTCTCGTTTAAAGTAATCATTTCATAAGTTCTATTGTTGATACAATGACCTTGTCAGAAAATACAATTATCATTGAATCAAATGCTGACTGACATAATTCATACTCATTGTTAGTCCATTATTTACACACTTTATTGACGACTGATTTTTCCGTTATTTCACGATCATGACATGGAGCACACAGCGGGTGAGACCGCTCGGCAGGGGATGCTCACTCCTCCATGGCACCTGATCCCACCTCTGATGTTTTAGAGGTCCGAATTTGTTCTGCTCCTATTTTGTATTGTTAACTGGACTTTTGAGCTTGAATACTGTTCGCTTTTTCCATACATTTCGCAGCAAATATCCCAAATAATCTTTTCTGAGAAAAATATAATATAAGGAATGTACCATATTTTGAAGTATTTTGAAAAGAATTAAATCTTAGATGTTCAATAAAGCTGAGCTGTATAAAAATATCCTTTTTGCTATCTACAAAATACATAATTATTAATTAATTTTTGTTTCTTTAAAAGTTACCAATGGGATTTTTGCAATCACTGGTTTTTGTTTTGACCGCAATACTGACATTATTTTCAAAGTGAGATGTTTTGACTTTCGAAAAATACATGTGTTAATAAACATTGCGTATTGGAATCAACTCTAAACTGGTATGACGCACTGGTGAAATAAACAGGTTGGTACTGAACTAAGAAGAAAACCTCCCTTTCTTTTAATTTTCACATATCGTTACATACCTCATGAAATATTCAATATCTGAAGTACTTATATTAAGGAAAAATAGAATCAAAGTTGGAAAGATGAACAAACACAGGGCTTATTTATTTGATGATAAGTGTATTTAACAAATAAAATTTCCAAATGCTCCATAAATGTATATTTTTGATAACAGTAATTTCAAGGATTCTATTTTTAAAAAAAGTTTGTGTTTATTTCATAGGATATGATCGACCAAGTAAGATATATGCATGTCACATTAGAACGAAAATTAATGTTTCGTTCCTGTTATGATTTCCACTGTAAGTTATTAACAAAGTAAATTTAATATCTCTAGAAAGTTTTTCACAAGCGTCCGCTTAAAAAAGTTTTGTCTACAATATAATATATTTAAAAAATTCTCTCTCAAATAAAAATAGTTTTTTTTGAAGAGTTAAATTTTACGGTATGAAAATTATATGAATTGGCTATTTAAATGAAAGACTTTATTCGAGAGAAGAATTTTATGAATATGTATTGTTTACTTTTGTCAGGAAGCTTATAAAGATATTTCTCTAAGTTAAAGAGATATCTCTCTTGTTAAAATATACATCTCTCTTGTTTCAGGAGATATCTTTTTGATTAAAGAGATATCTCTCTAAGTTATAAAGATATCTCTTTTGGTCAAAGAAATATCTCTTTAAGTTTAAGAGATGAAGGATATGGAGATAACAAACAATAATTTACAATATCCAATATCAAAGTCTATAGAACAATACAAATCAGAAGCAGAGCAAACACAAACCTCTAAAACATCAGAGGTGGGATCAGTTATCTCTTTTTGCTGAATTGAACATATGTTATTAACAAAGTCAAAAGGATCGGACACAAGTTCAGTAACTTAGATAGTCCTCTCCTAATATAACATTTTGTAAAATTGCCAAAGTAAAACAAACATATATACATATGATCTACTACATACATTGTATACATTGTAGCAATAGAAAGGAATAAATTCTTTAAATATACAAATATAATAATAATATCTTTTTGCTAAGGAGTTGTATCTCTTATTGAAAGAATTTGAAAGATTTTTTTTAATTCCACGAATATATAGTAGAAAGGCATGCCATACGTCTTTCTTGCGAGTTTTTCATTCCTATAGAGACCTTAACAGTGGGGAGCTGCAAATTTTGTCCTACATTCGGCACTCGTGGCTTTTGAGGAGTGAGAGATTTTTTCTTACCAGCACCTTCTGTGACAAATGATCTCGGTTTATACGGTTTTATCCGAAGGACCAGTTTCCACGGTGGGTAATCCTATCTTATCAGTCTATATAGATACTGAGAGCAACTTTTCTTAGTAATCTTTTCCCCAGTGATGCTAAAACAATGATTAATCTTAATTCGCAATATAGTTATTAAAGAAAGCATGCCAATTTCTTCAATCTTAATTCATCTGAAAAAGCATTAGGAGGAGAAAATGCTATTTGTTGTTGATTGTATTATGTGAGAGCGAATGTAAACTTACACTTCAAATTGAAATCTATGTATAACACTGCATGAAAACAAAGGATAAGCAGGAATACGATTGGTTGTTTATTTAAAGCAATTTAATCGAGGGTAATGACATTTTAATTGTCAATTTATTCAACAAATTATAAATATTTAACCTTTTGACCAAGCTTTAATTTCAATCGTCAAAACAAACAATTTGAGTTAAAAAAAATATAACAAGAATATTAAATTTAGCAAATTACAAATATGTAACCTTTCGATATAGCTTTAAACTCAATGGTCAAAACAGACAAATTGTGTTGTTTAGAATAACATAAAAATTCTTTAAAAATAAAATATGAATAAAACAAACATAGATATAATTCAATATGATAAAAGTTCCACCATGACAAATTAAGGTCAAGGATCAGCTGCTTTTCAAAACGAGGTCAGAATATATTGGCATCATTAACATTAATCTCCCGATGAATATATTCAGATTTATTTGTTACATACTGAAGTGTCATGATATGGCAAATGTACTAACCAATTACGAATGCGTTTATATGGCTAAGTGGAGAAACATTTTTTTTGGTGTCAATTTAATGTAATATCTTCTTTGGCTTAACTGGTAGTTTTTAATTTTTTTTATAACAATTATATTGTACATGTATATCATTATCTAGCTAACATTTTCACGTACTGTTCTTTTTTTGTTGAAAAATATTACTAAAACAGCTTATTATGCAACACAAGTAATTTACACACTGCTCAGCAATAAACAATATAAATTATTCCATGGCTACACAGGTCAAGATGTTTCATTATTTCACTCAAGAAAAATGCAATATGTGTAGGTTTCTTTTCCCGACACTCATTTCTTTGAATTCCTTTAAATGCAACAATTTAGAATGAGAAAATATTATGTCAGCTATAAAATTAATGAGCCATCAAAACAAGGTTTTTAGTATTTGACACTTGAATCCAATAATCTTTTCGTAGCATATGCTTTACTTTTTGTATATAAGGGGGATTCAGTATCTGAAGAAATTTAATATATTGAACAAAAATAGATGAATACATTGTATATCTAAAACGGAAAAGAAAACACACAGAAAGAAACCCTAAACAAAAAAAATGAATAAATAAGTAAAAAACAAATAAAAGCAGATCTCTTTTGAGACTGTCGTTTTATCTTTTTGTCCTTTTAAAAATGAGAAAAAAAAGCCTTTGAACTTTAAATACATTTTGTATGATTTCATCTACAGAATTATGTATCATGGCTTATATCAAACTTATACCCGGGGTTAACCATTATAAATTCAAATCGTTCGGAAGAGTGTATTTTTAAAATTATTTTTTGGTAGGAATCATAGCAGTACCAAAATCAAGAATTTTGTGATTAACATTAGCAAAGTTAACTAAAACTTCGGATCAAAGTTCTAATGAAATCAAACCATTTTTTTTACTACGACAATACTATTTGAAAAATATGAAAAAACGAACAATATTTAAGCCTAAAAAATCCATTTAAACAATTCAAATAAAGAGCAGAGCAAACAGGACCCCTAAAACATGAGAGGTTGGATTAGGTGCCATGGAGGGGCAAGCATCCCCCTGCAAAACAAAAACGAATAACAAAATTTAGGGTATTGTGAACAAAATCTTAGGGTTATTGCAAATAAGCACAAAATTGTAATGATATATTGAATTATTTAAACAAAATATAGAAAAGTTATTAAAGTTTGTAATGTATAGAGGTATAAAAGTAAATACTTTACTAAACTATCATAGTTGAGCATTCCTTCTAAACTATAGCTAACAGAAAAAAAACACGAATTGAATGTTTAAACTGTCATATAATCAACTCTTGACAATGCTTGGCGATTCTTACCGATAGGATCTGTTTATAGACGACATGTTTCAAAAATATTTTCGTAGATTCAGATGAATATCTATACATGCATATTAAATGATTCATCAAAATATCGACTTTACCTACAGAAGTATATAATTTATCTATTCAATTATAATTTGCAACAATTTAAAATGTCAAAGCAGAAGAAAAAATATTTTGAAATTTTAAAATTTTGAAAATATTATTTACAACGCATTACAGCCGAACCTTTTAAAAAAAATTTTTTTTCAAGATACTGCAAAATGATTGTATTGTCTATATGGATACCTGATGTAGCAGTACCTTGTTTGGTATGAAAGAAAACGCTAGATTAGAATTTACATGTCAGTTAGTAATAAGAAATTCAAAGCTACTAAAATTTATAATTAAAAATATCAAACATAATTAGACACATTATGTAACATAAGCAAATATATGTAGATATCATTCGACTGGAAAATATAATCCAAATAAAATGATACGTAAATCATGTTTTTTTTATTCCTTAAACAAAGTTTCATTGAAGTCTTACGACCAATTACATTAATGACGCTAATTACGCTTTTTTATATACGGGACATATATTCATTATATATTCTAACCTTCTTAACAAGGTGTGATATATTTTATTTTGAAATGTCCGTTTAATAAGATTTAAACCTTTGAAAATTATTAGGCATCACTGATTTTATGATTCTTAAAAAGGAAGAGGAGATTAAAATTTATTTTAAAAATGAAATATAGCTTGATTGTCTAATTGGCCGAACATATGTGCCTTTAAAATGACCCTTAAATTATTTCAAGGAAATAATTTGACAAATTTTGACATACTTTTTATATTGTTTCCACAAAAATGTACATCATTTAACAATCTGAAAACCCCCCAAATGAAACTTTTAAGACAATTATTTAAATGAAAGCTAAGCCTAAAAAATAATTTAAAAGACCTAGTAAAGAACATGAAATTTCCTTATATAAATATAAAATAAATGATATAAAGTAATTACACAAATGTTAAACTAGAGGCTCCTTGAACAATGAGCTCACTAAATGATACCCCCGCCTACCATATGAATATAAGTCCAGTGTCCATGTTTTGTTGCGGGAAACCCAAAATATATGTTAGATCAAGAAGTAAAATAGGAGGTGCACAGTGGCAATATGTAATATTTAAAGATTCTGTGAAAGTTTCACAAAACTTCATTCAGTGTTATGAGAGAAGTTGCGGATAAGAGATGGGTACCCCAAAGCGTAACAAACAGACGGACGGACATACAGACAGACAGACGGACGGACATACCGATTACTATATACCCTCCCGCTATTCAGGCAGGGAGTAGAAAGAGATTAAACAATTAACGAATGAAATTTATCTTTTCCCAATAAACTTTTTGCGCAGACTCTGAGCTGTGATCCATATCTATTGATCAAGTGGACAGAACGTTCCGTTATCAAATGTAGTACAAAAACAAAGCCCTGACAATTGGTATGATAAAAGTCAGCTTGAATACGACCAGTTGAAAAGTGATTTCTGCTAATAAGGTCTTTATGATGACCATATGATTAAAGAAATGTTGACTTTAAAGTTTCTAAGTTTATTAAAGTCCTTACCTGCAACATCGACTTATCTGTCAGTAGCCTACCTCAATTTAAACAAGGTTACAGTAGGAAATGCTTTTATTTTGTTTTCATTTTGAAATCAGTACATTTGGGTCAAAATAGAGATGTCAATTTTCCATCCATTACAGTGTTTAAGGCAGAAGAATGTTTTTCTTTTGACTTTACCACATTTTAAACAAAAATCGGAAAAAAATGAATCACTTAAAAAAACCTTGTTAACATACTTTTGTTTTGAATGTCCTTTAACGTTAATAATGTTAACATATAAAAGAGAGGTATAGCAAGCACAGTTGTTCGTGTGGACTACACGTTAGAATGATATGTACACGTTTTCATTATTTCTTTGTTGAGCATGCTGATACTCTGTACGTATATTAATTTTGTGAGTGTTTTAAAATAAAAAATATGCTTGACATTACTAAAAATTAGAAAGAGCAATAAATTCAATTGGTATGTTTCCAACTTGAATGAATATATGCAATTAAAAGAGCTCTTATAATTTAAATACGCCAATGCCTAAATTAAAAGAAATCTAAATGCTGTGTATGCAACACTCTTTAAAATCATATTTTCAATCACTTCTTTATATCAGTTTTTGCATTAAACCTAAAGAAAAACACACACTTATAAAAAATTAAACAACATTCTGGACTAACGTATATATTCAGAAATTTACACATAAGAGGATACATGAGAAATCGTAATTAACAAATCTGATGACGTAATACACTGAATTCCAGGGGAATCCCCTAGTACACGTATATATATATATAGCACGCCAAATTCACAAAAATAGGTTTATTGACTGTAAACTATAGTTTACAAACCTTGAACTATATAGTTAAATATTCGTTAACTATAGTTTTCATCTGTAAAACTATATTTAACGGTTGTTTACTATAGTTTACGAATGCTAATTTAAGTTTATCTGTCTGTAATAAAACGTTAGATAGATTTTGTTGATAAACATAGATTCACGTCTGTAAACTATAATTTACAATCGTGAACTATAGTTAAGAGTTGTAAACCATAATTTACAAATTTTGAAACTATATTTATCAGGTTATCTATGTTTTGCAATAGCAAATGATTGTTTTTAGTATTAAGTATAGTTTACGGTTCTTAAACATACATTATCGCATTAACTATGGTTTTCAGATGTAAAATATAGATTAACGTTGTTAACTATAGTTTACAGTCCGTAAAACTATAGTTTACAACTGATAAACATAGTTTATCTACTGTGAAACTATATTTAACTCATTTTTGTGAATTTGGCGTGCCAAACGTAAACTTACGCCTAATTATTGGTTTGTTTAATCTCTCTAATAATTAAAAATGTACCGAAATTCAGGGGAAAAAAATCAAATGAACCTGAAATTTCTCACCAGAGATGTCTTTTCAAAATCTCTTTCTTTACAGTTTCTTTACAGTTACGCTCAAAATTTTCATTCGTTCCTTTGTACCCTTCGTAAATTGTAACACATTTTGTGGTTACTCATCATCTGTCAATATTGTCAAAATTATGCAAACTTTATGTAAATATGGTACAACCTCAATTTTTATATATTAAGTGCTTGAAGAATTTATTATCCCCAGTGTACATTGCTTTTACTCTAGAGTGAATGTATTGGCGGAACTTTTGGGACAGTCTTGACCTTCCAGAGGTCACATCCGGTTTCATTGCTTAATAAATGTAATGTAAGCGAAGCAGGCAATATTCGTTCACATTTGTGGAATAATGCAAAGAGTGGGAATTACTTTAAAGGAATAGAATTTATGCTTTTATATATAGCTGTCATGAAGCAATTTTATTTTACAGAGGTATGTTTTCATGAACGATTTTATTGTATTCAAATCTAATTTTAAAATGAATTTTTCGAAAAGAAGCTGGAAACTCTTTGCAATTTATTTTTTGTATAATTTTACATGATAATATTTATCTACGCTAAAATTTATAATTGTGTAGAAACGTTAAACTGTTGCTAGTGATATAATCTAGTATAAAATAATTAAGATACGTAGTTGCATTTTTTTTTACCTTCTAATAAATCTCGTCGATCTACCCTTGTTATAAATACTACAATTAAATGCATTAAATTGAAAACTAAAAAAATAGCCAAATTTTTAAAGCCGTAGATTTTCATTCTATTTAACTTTAACATTCTAATGCCAATTTCTTTTTAATGTAGCAATATACGATCAACATCTCACAGGGTTATCAGCAATCTTGTTGAAATGCAAGATTCCACTTACTCTACACTGTACATTCATAAAAATGACCTTGTTTTGCAAAAATAAGACCCTGTCATTGGGCCAAATGTTTTGGCTAAATATCATAAACTAATTTTTAGAGAATATTTCTGCAACACCTGATAAGACTTTTCTTTTTCCCCAAAGGTAGTGTTTGCTCTGATTTAAATTCTAGCATCTTTTCATTGGAATTTGAAATTGATCATTGCATTGTTCGCTATTTTCCCATTTCGTGAATATTCTAAATTAAGAACTTTTTGCGTCGTGATGATATATTATAAAAAATAATTATAACAATCGCAGATGAATTAACATAATATATGATCAATCATCTCTTGTTAAAGGCAGAGTGGCAATTCATTGAAGTAGCAATTTCTAACACAATTATGTTTATACCTAATCATGAAAAAAGAATTATTCATATGTTCAGTTAAATAGTTTGCTTTTACAATAGGTTATTGATGCATTTTACGAGCAGATACTTTAATTATCATCTAATTTCTTAAAAAAAATTAAGATACATGGAAAGTAAAAATACATTAAAAAAAAAGAAAATAAAAAACTTTCTTTTTCAGAAAATTTCTAAAGTACATATAAGTATTTTCTTCTTTTTTGACAGATTCAGAAAACTTTTGTTTTCCTTATTTTACTATTAGCTGTCGTAAGGGATGTTTCATGTGCCCCACAAAGAGCCACTGTTCAACAGTTGCAGACATGTATAAACATTCCACTAAATGCTTTAGATAATTGTAGAAAAAGTTGTGACTCGAGAGCAGCAGTGTTGGACAAATTCAAATGTGAATTAGCATGCTTCATGAAATTTCACCAAGGAATCCAACAGTGTTCTACAATGGAATGACAGAAATCAGCGTTAAAAAGAGTTACAGGAATGCTAATGCTACACCTTGAAATCCAGACTTCAAATGAAGTCTTTGTCATTGATTTAGTAATTTCTAGGAGGCAATACTGAAGCCTTATTTGAAGATTACACGAACATGTTTCGAATGACAAGGGCTTAGAGATCGAGTCAGTCTGTCGTTAACACGACGTGGGAATTCATTTTCTGTCCTCCCATAAATACAGTATCGGACATACTAATGAGGGACTTCATGTTTATGTTATGAACACCTGTTCTTGACTATGCATAGTGAATGGAAATAATGTTATAGTGCATAAAATTTGCACTTATAAACTATCACTTGAATATACAATTGAATGAAAAGTAATCAAATTTCTATTGTAGTGCACGAAAGTAAAATTAAGAGTTCATGAACTGAATAAATCTTAACTTATAGTATTTAAGAACTTAGCATGCCCTATCATTCTACTTATTTCAAATTAAATATGTTAGAATGTGTTATTCAATGCCCTGTATTAAATTCATATGTATTTTTCTGTGTACAGCATTTTCCAGCTTACCCATTGCTTTGATACATAAAAATCATGATACTGTTAAGTGCAAAATACACAAAAATAAACATGGACAATAAACCTATTTCGTTTTCTCATTCATATGCATCCATTGTTTGAATTTTTATAGCATAAATTTTATTTAACCTTTATGCATTTTTAGATTTTATAAATAGGCAATTTTTCGTTCATCAATTAAAATACTATGTGAATCTGGGTTCTAGCCTTGAAATAAATGCTACATGAAGAGGAATGGGTTCCTCGGCAATTTGTGCTAAAAGCTTGTACCAACCTTTGGAATTTTCAAATTGTCAAATTGTGGGACATATTTACATATGTAAACTTATCCCAAAATTTGTAAATTTTGAAACGTTGCATTTTGTTGTCCTCTAAAACGAATAGGGAGCTATACGAATGACAGTCATCTCAAAGCTGAACAAACCTGCATTGCATATTGTGTATGAAACTCAATTCATATCTTTTTCTCTCAGTTTGCAAACAGGACTGGTGTATACACAGGCAATTATTACTAAGGAAGATGGAGAATACTACCCTCTTCTTGGATGAAACATTAGATGCTATTCAGACACATTTCGGCAATTTTCCAGTTCAATAACGAGAGCTTAATCCTGTTTTTCTTTTTTGTTTATAAAATATGAACATTTGATTATCAAGGTTCTTGCTCCCACCCATCCAAAAAAACTACTACTTTGGCAAATGCTTGGATTAGCAAGAAACGAGATAACTTGCCACCTGCGAAGCGTCCCTTATTCCCCTTTTGTGTTAGCATAATGCAACTTTGGATAAATGACGAAGATTTGAAATATCAAAAATGCCAAGCTGTAAGCTAGTCCTTGGATTACACGCAAGCACTGACATAACTTGCAATAACAATTATCAAATTGTGATAGTACAATTAACAAATTATGAAATTGTGAGTCACAGTGTACGCACATATTCAAGTATATACATGTACCGTATATTTGTTCATTTCAAAGATTTGTAACCTTTTATTTTGAATTCACAAAATGGAAAGAGGAATCAAGCTTATGTCTCCGTTTAATCAATACAAACCAGAAGAACAGCAAATGCTGACCCGCAAGCATCATAAGAGGTAGGGATAGCTGTCATGAAGAAGTAAGCATCTCCTGTCGACTGACCAGGCAAATTAAGATTAAATTGTTCGAAACATGCTACGCTTTTACTCGAACTTTTGGTGAAATACCTTTCATAAATCGTAAAAAATGCTACAGGCATGTTTGATATCTTTTATGTCAAAATTCCCCAAGAACTTCACCACTCTTAAGTCCACATGTGGTGATTGATTTTATATAATCGCTTGCTTTGCGAAAAGCATGTAAAATAAAATGTCGCGATCATTTATTTTACATTCCATATTTCCAAGATCTTTGTTATTGCAATGCATTGTATTTTATATATATAAAAAAATTAACATCACACTCTTAGACTTTTAGTAAGCAATCTTTCGACTTGTCCATCTTTGAAATACTAGTAAAACAGAGATGTCTTTTAATATTTGAAATTAAGAAATGGTCATGATGTTTTATTGCATTTTTCCTATGCAAAGCATTTGTCTTACAATTCAAAAACATTTATATCATGAATTAGCCAAACCTTCAAGTTTTATGAAATGACAATTAACACCGTATTTACTAATATGATATAGAAAAGTGTTTGACATTTTCCATAGCTCGTGCTTTTCGAGTTTTAATTATCACTTATAAGACAAACCTTATTCTTCTTTCCATCATACATTTTTAATCCTGCAAATGGAGCCAAAGACATCAAATGTCTTTAAAATCGTTTTTCTTGGAGGTCCCGCAGTGGGAAAAACGTCCATTATTCAGCGATGTGTTCAAAATGATTTTAAAGAAAAATACACACCAACAGTCGAGGAGATGTATTTCTACAAACTTGCTCTACCAGGTAAATAAAATTGTTTGTCTTTGAGGAGCAATACTTGTATTGCCTGAAAGTGCCAATATAACTTGTTTCCAGAGAGTTCATAAACAATGCACTTTGATTTATAATCAATTAATGTTTTATGTAAGTATGCATATTCTTTTACGGTATGTTTTATTATATATGATATATGTTAAAATATTATTAATAATATTGTAGGAGAATGGGAATTATAAAAACATCAAATTATTAAATGGATATCAAACAAATATATATATTATTACCGTTTACACAGTTTAAATGTATATTGTTATAATTAAGATAAAGAGTTTGAAGATTACCTGAAAGTTTTTGCTTTCAAGATTTATGGAACTCAAAAAACAATTTTTTATGAAAAGTAAATAAGACTTAAAAATTTTTTTTTACTTCTTTTGACACTTTAAATAGTAAATTACTATCCTTCATTTTAAAATATATTGATAAAGATCTACTTTCAATAGTGTTTACACATAAAAAATTGTTTATTTTTTGAGGAGTGCCAAAATCAGTTTCCCACAAAAAAGTGGTAATTGTTTTTGCGATAATATGGAAATTCCTGCGGATATTTGTGTTATCTTGTCCTTGATATTTCCAGAAAAATATCATTACTTTCTGTCCTGAAAAATAAAATTTAACCAATGTATTTCTTTATTGCAACTAATTTTAAAAAAATCTCCATTTACCTTTGAACAAAATATAGTTTCGAAATAACTAAATATGTACATCCAAAATGTATGTCATCTCACTGTTAGTGCAGAAATTTTCATTTGTATTCTATAATTTTTATTTGTATTCTATAAAGGAGTATATATGATCAGGTCCAATTTTGGCCACCTAAAAATCAACATTTTAGAAAGGTTATATTAGAAATATTTCCAATATATTTTTCACATTTATATGCACTCACTAGCTGTAAATGACATGAGAAATAATGCTATTTTTGCTATCTTAACAAAAAAAGCCAAAATTATGCCCTTTTTTTGATGTTTTTTCTTATGGGAAACATAGAGCGCAGTGTAGAACATACATAATTTTTCTGTCACTAATTAGTATTGGATAGATACATCTTTGGTAAAAATATAAAGCTTGTTCTAGGCTGCGCTCTATATTTTCACGAAGAAAAACTGCTTGAAAAAGGCTGTTTTATACAAAATATGCTAAAATGGCGGGAAAACGTGATTTTTATGATGTCATATTTCTAAAATAACGGCATTTAGATCAAAATGAAAATGACCAATAAAGGTCGCATATATAGCTGTACAAATTAAAGCTATATATAAAGTAAAATTAAGATATTCATTTTAAGGGGCCAATTGAGACATTTACCATATATCGCTCTTT
>PRKT01000030.1:1152042-1176469 GCA_003671525.1 Saccostrea glomerata
CCCCCCCCCAGGAACCCCTTACCCTTGGTCCACACATTTAACAATTTTGAAAAAGGCATCCTTGCTCCTTATAAATGATTGATTTATATCAAGGAGCGGATTTCAAAGCATTAATTATTCAATTCATTTTCAGTATATAATTAGAGACCTCTTCTATGGTACTTCTGACCCAGGGGCCTTGAAATACACAGCCCTTACTCATCATAGCTATATAGGTATTTCATTTCAATACCAAGGAGCAGAGGAGAAAATTTTCAAAGAATTAATGCATTATCACTATGAAATCTATATATAGCCACCCTAACATCAAAATCCTTAGTTGGGTCATGAAATTCACAATTTTAGAAGAGAAACCCTTATTTATCATTACTATGTTATGCATGTAATTAGTTTGTATTATATTCAGACGAAATTTTCAAAAATAAAATAATGCATTTTCATTATGTATATTTTTTTGGCCCTGTAAATTTCTGAAAAGTGAATCGGCTTAGTTTTAGTTTGCAATACATTAAAAGTCATGTAGACCCTACATAATAGTAACTCAATATGACCTGTTTATGAGATCGTTATTTATTCTCATAGTACTTCTTATTCTGATGCATTTGTTTAAAAGAATAAGTTTTTGAAGTTCTTTTTTACTGTCATATTTGCGGCTTCTCTAATTTCATTTTTAGAAAGAAAAATTGCCAATACTTAGTTGAATTTATAATGTTTTTCTAATGAAAATAGACAATACGTCATGTGCCTTGTGTTCAAAATGAACTGAGCAAAGAGTTTTATATGTATACCCTTATAAGATACAATTGTTTCAAAGTCTGTAAATGTTGAGAAATTATTTTGGGGAAAATTTCTCAGGGTTTTTTTGATTGAACACATGATTTTATTCAATATTTATATTTATATGTAATTTCCCTTGGTTATAAAATATCTTGTTGAATTTTACTTTTTCTTTTGATATACATGGTCACTGTGGACGTTTTATTAGTAATGTCTGATTTCGTATGGCACTAGATTGACACTGTTAGCGTTTTGTATTAAATCTACTTATTGTTTTGGATTTAGGTGGACATTGTGGACGTTTTATATTAAAATTACTTATTATCGTTGGATTTAGGTGAACATTGTGGGCGTTTTGTATTAAAACTACTTATTTTCTTTGGATTTAGGTGGACATTGTGGACGTTTTATATTAAAATTACTTATTATCGTTGGATTTAGGTGAACATTGTGGGCGTTTCGTATTAAAACTACTTATTTTCTTTTGATTTAGGTGGACATTGTGGACGTTTTGTATTAAAACTACTTATTTTCTTTGGATTTAGGTGGACATTGTGGTCGTTTTGAGGTTGTTGACACATCTGGCCTCCTGGAATTTTCCGCCATGATTGATTTAAGAATTAGTCAAGCTCAAGCTTTAGTGGTTGTCTACGCTATAGATAACGAACGATCATTTCTATTGGCCAAAAGTTTATGCGAGAGGATTCGTCAAATAAAAGGTGAGAATTTTTTTTTTTTTTTTAAATCCATTTTTAATTACTTTCAATGGGTAATCAGAGGAGATATATTAACTGAATGCTCTCGAAAAACAAATATATATGAGGCAGACCTCCAAAGATATCATGTACGTAAAATTTTTTTTATCTGCTCCCCCTCAAGGTTTTCTAGTATCAAAACACTTCCCTTTGGTTATTAACATTACTTTTACCTATACTGTAGATGCTCTATATTTTATATTATTTTTTTTATCATTATAAAATGATAATGATTATTTTTGGGGTTATGAAACTTTGATACAGTGCCAAACGCATAAAAATTAAACAGGCAGCAGTGGGGGTAAACAAATAAACCATATGTTATAACTTTATTGTTTGGATATGATACCTGGTATATTGAGCTGTCAACCATCATGTGGCAAAGAAAAATCTCATTAATTTTAGTTTTGACGTTTTGGAGTTTCAATACAGTGGTTACATTGAATGATTAAAAGTCATATATATATATAATTTCAGGTGGCGAATTTCAACACATTTTGCTCGTTGGGAATAAGCTGGACTCCATAGATAGAAAGGTATCTACGGTTTCCGCCTGTCGCTTCGTAGGATGGAAGCCAAAATGTCTGTTGGTGGAGTCAAGTGCTAAATTTGATTTGAATGTAAAAGCTATATTTAACATCCTATTAGACAGCTTATCTTCCTCTAGTGGTGAGAATAAAATGTAACCGCCTTTTTAACTGATAGATAAAGGTAACCTCTCGGATGTTTGGAGGTAGCAAAGTTTAAATTCTGAAAATGCAGATTCGTTTTAAATGAATGCATGGATGCACAGATACGTTAAACGGTGCCCAAAATTTTTGTTTTTAACCAAGTTTAGTCATTATTTTGATATATATTATTATATCAAGTTGTACATCATGGACATGAGATTTTTTAATATCATTTTTACATGAATTCATTTTAGATGCATGGATGGGGCAGTGAGAAGTCAGTCCGTAATACCAAATGTATACTTTGTGGTATTGTATTTTGTTTAAAATTTAAGAGGAAATTTAAATGAAACGCACAATTTTACAAGGTCGTAATTTGATTTGAAACTTTCCAATTCCAGATTCATTAAATAATGTAAATAAAGGATCTGGGGAGCAACCCAGTAAAATATTGTCGAAAACTAGGAAGAAACAACGACACAATTTTAATTTGTATATTTTGTACCAGCGTATGAATAATGTTATTATATAGCTTATACAAGAAACTATCTTTTAGAAATAAAGTGCTTACAAACCTCTTTTTTGTTGTTTTCGTATCGGAATATAGTGTACTCGTTCTTAATTTGGAGGACATAAGATGTTTACCTACATAACGTATTTTTAATTAATGAATTTAAAACAATATCTAGAAACAATTTTAAATCATTGATGTTCTTTTAATAATAAACCACCAACCCTGTCTAAAGACTCTTTTTTGTTACTGTTACTTTGGAAAAATATGTCTAAAATACTTTTCTCCATAATAATTCAATTTCATAAACTCTTGGGTATTTTTAAGTCTAAAATACTTTTCTCAATAAAAATTCAATCTCATAGATCTTTTTAAGATCTATAGGTCTAAAGTACTTTTCTAAAAAGAAATTCAATTTCATAAACTCTTTGGAATGTATACAAAATAAAAAGACCACAAAATTCTATATAATAGTAAAGTTGGGAAGAAACCTCTTAATCTGTATTTGTAAGTAAGAAAATACATACTTTGTATCCATGTTTTTCTCTCTTCCATCTTACCATGTTTATTTAAAAAAGAAAACTTTTTTAAGTTTGATGGACAATAAAAATATTTTAACAAACAATTTATACACGGCATATAACTGTCTTTTAATCGTAAAATAAGCTTATGAATTACAAATGTTAACACTGCTTATATCTGCGTCTTTAACTAATGAAAAATAATATTATAAAAAATAAAAAACTTCGCTTACAGACACTCATGAAAAAAAAATTAAGGAGCTTGATACTTTCATTTGCATCTTAAAAGTTTTGGTTTCAGATTCCATACTGAAATTTTTTTAAAAGAATTATGATTAGTAATCCTGCTCATATGAGCAATGACACAATACGAATTACGAGCAGAGCAAACACGGACCACTGAAAACACCAAATGTGGAAAAAAAAACAATCTGAAACTGTCCAACAGTAAGAACCACCGTGTGTTCCTTTGTCATGATCGACAGAAAACAACAGAAAAAAATCCGTAGTCAATTCTGTATGAAAACAATAACATAATAAGTTATAAAGACGCTAGACAGCGTTCGAAAAAAAAGACAGAAAGCAGTATCCCTACAAATTTGCAATTAATGAAAGCTAATATTTCGATCAAGAAATTAGCTTCAAATTGTCGGCTTCAAACGAAAATGTAAATACCCTTCAGCTGATCCCACCTCTAATGTTTTGGAGGTCCATGTTTGCTCTGCTCCTATTTTGTATTGTTCAATTGACCTAAGAGCTCTAATACTATTCGTTATCTCTATATATTTCATCAACAACTCATTTTTCAGTAGTCTGTAATTGTTCTTACACAGATGGTTAAGATGGTTATGGTAAAATGAAAGCTGAGAATAGAGAAATTCAAGCAATCTTGCTTATCATAAAGAAAATTTGTTACTTTGCCATCAATCTCATTCTCTAGAAAAAATATTCAAATACATGTATGAACCAGATGTGTTCGACTTCTTGAGATTCAATTTGGTAAGAAATTCTTGACTTTGAAAGGAACTAAATACGAATCGTATTGATTTGAAAAAAAATCAGTTAAGACAAAGAAACAGTGGGGGAAGTAAGCTCAAAATAAGAAAAAAAAAATAGATACTAACCGAAAAAAATGAAAGAAGTAATTGCGGATAGTCTGAAGCAGTAAATAGTGATAATGGGTGAGGAAAAGGAAACTAGAAACTTTCATTCCAATGTACAAAAGTCTAGGGTGTAGGTATTGGGTGTCAATCATACTACCCCCTAATGGTGTTGAATTTTTTGTGAGATAAGAATGCAATTGTTTTAGCTTGTTTTTCTTCTAGTTTGTTTTCTTTTTGGTAAAAAGGGAAAATATTGAACAGTAATTGATTTTTATTTGTCTAGAAAAAAGAGTACCGGTATTAAATCTATAAATGGAAACTGAACAAATCCTCCAAGAATACATATTTTTTCTCTCAGTCCTGCACCTGCAATATTTTGGCTACCTGTATTATAAATAAGCAGGCTGATCAAATATTGTATTTTGTTAGGAATTAATTAATATTTTTCAAATGTAACGTTTTTTAAAGTGTGTAAAATGGTAATTTTAGTATATTAAATTTAAACATAAATTCAATGTACATTAACTCAGGTTAATTTTGAATTGTTTAAAGACTTAATTGTTTACTGCGTATTAGGTGCATATGATTTATTACACAACCTTTCGTGTACAGGTGAGAATTTTGTGATTTAATTCATGATTTTTATTCATATATATTTTTGAAAATTTGCAAAATGGCTTTAAATGTTCCGATGACAGATTGCTGTAAGCCCACACACCATGATGGTAACAGCTCCCATTGTACTGCACAGGTGTAGAACACGGCTCGTCCTATGTTGTGACTGTTCCTGATAAGGTTTGTTTTTGGTATTTTTGTCTAGGAAGTGGTTCAATTCAAGGACTTTTTTACATCCCACCCTTAGCCACAATTTGTTTTTTATTTTGTTTTTGCTTTTGTGACGCAGTTCATTGCTTTAATAATCAAAAGAAAAAATATCGAAGTACAGAAAGTACTGATAAAGCCAGACTCGAATTCCGGTTGACCTTTATGAGTATTTTACTTTGCAAAGCCACCATGTTTTTTTTCTGAAAATTGCATATATAATTTTAAAGTTTAATTTTAAATGTAATAAACATTGTTTTGATCGATAAAATGTAAATCAATATATGAAAACAGCTTTAAAAGATGACGTTTATAGTTTACACTAAAATAGAACATTCTTTCTTTATTCTACGCAAAATCGATGTATATTATAAAGACGACTTTATTGTAGGTTTAAAAAGGTTACTATAACAAGCCATACTAGAAATTCACTTCTTGTATTACACTTTAAAGATAGATGGTAATTAAGTGTCATTTTTATCATGGAAATAATTGTCAAAGTTTTTTTTAATTTTATGCTCAAAATTTTAAAGACAAAAGAACTTGTTCTAAGTGCCTTTTCTTAGTTGTCATTACGTAAATATTTCTTTGAATAAATAAATTCATGAAAATTCAACGTAAAGATCTTGCATGAATGTTGTGTAACCTTCCAAATATATCACAAGGCTACAAGGTTACTGGTTAATTTGTTTATTGATAAAATTTCATTGTTTAACTTGTAACAGTGTAATTTATTTTAAAAAGTAGACTGATTTTACCGCAGCTCTTTTTCTCTTGCGTCCCGATTTCATCAAATAACCAACTTTCCATAACTCCTATCATGCTCTTATCGCATGTTTACGTGAAATTTACGGAGATAACTAACAGTATTCAAGCTCAAACGTCATTAAAAAAAATACAAAATAGGAGCAGAGCAAACACGGACCTCCAAAACATCAGAGGTGGAATCAGGCGGCATGGAAGAGTGAACATCCCCTTCCGACAGGTCACGTCTAAAGTAAAACTCCAAATAGTTAGCACGGTAGTAATTATATAGTAGTCGTTGTATGTATTTATTTAATACAACAAAACAAATAAATTCTTTACAACCTCTAATTTCTTTTTAAATGGAAAAGGATGCAAACTTACGTTTGTAGATTTTAGGAAGCAAGAAACTTTTTCATTGTACACGAATGATGGTGGAAATCGTTCTTCCCAAAATCATATAAACAACATAAATACAAAACATGATATTTCGGAGATAATGAATGGAGAATGTGCAGATTCATATATCGAGTTGTTTACAAATCATTTTTCCAATATTCCTTTTAAAATTACATCCAGTCGATCGATCGATCTAGGAAGAGAGAGAGAGAGAGAGAGAGAGAGAGAGAGAGAGAGAGAGAGAGAGAGAGAGAGAGAGAGAGAGAGAATGGTTTTGATTAATTCCTATACCAAATACTTCTTCTATTTACGAAAGAACATACTAGATATAATTAACTTTTAAGCCCCTTTTAATTGGTGCATATATATTTCGTATCTATAAACATTTATAAACATTTTAGGGAGGTAGGATCCTGAACTTTTTAGCGTATTTCTATCTGATCATTTCTTCTAAGATCGTATAAGACAAATTCTTTATCATTCAGCAAAAGCTGAAGTTTTAAGGTAATTTTTTTTCTTGTAAATGTTTTTAACGCCAGAAAAAAGTATGCGAGTACAGAAAGGTTAAATAATTTATTATGCAAAGTAATTCGAATCTTTTTCTTTGTCTCAAATTTTATTGTGTCTTATCAAGATAGAATAAGACTGTATGTTCTAATGATTTATTGGATAGTGATATTGGAAGAAAACTTGATTGAAAAGTGATTTATTATATACACAGTAGTGCAAAAAAGAACATTTACCCCTTTTATTGTTCAGTTTTTTTTATTAAGCTATGCATAATTAATAATAAAAACTATTACATGTATTAAACAAAAAAAAATCTATAAAACGTATGATATCAAGCTCCAAACTACCCTTTCAGCAAAACTACGTTGCAATACACGTGTTTCTCTTCTTACATAAGTTAAGTTAATTTTTTTTTACGCAGAGTGAAATACACAAATAATTTGTTTACTTCTTCAAAACATAAATTAAATTATTTAAATTAGTTATAGTACTAAGTTCAAGACGCGGTATAATTATTAACGTTGTATGTATCGGATTAACAACTTAGGAGAGAATGGTAAGTTTTGTTACTAATTCATACAAAAAACGCTTTGCACTTTGTAGCATAAAATATACATGTATATGAAATATAGAAAAATTGTAAAAAAAAAAATAAAATAAAAAATAAAATAAAATAAAATTCAAAATATTAAAATTTAAAAGAGAAATTAGCCCTAACATTGAAGAAGAAATAAGATGCAAATAAATTGCTTTTCTTTTTCACTTCATAATTTCCAAAGTTATCATAATGTTATTGTCTTACAACAAACATAAATTATGAGGATCACGAAGAGTAATAAAACTCAAAAGTACATTACAACAATGCAAACTGGAAACAGAGCGAAAAACTAGCCCCCTTAAAACGTCAGAGGTGGGATCAGGTGTCTTGGATGAGTAAGAATCCCCTTTCTACAGATCACATCCGCCATGTGCTCCTTGTCATTATCGGGTAAACGCAAATACCAATGATATTTCATTGTGAAAATTATAATCTCTCGATTTGTATTAAAAAATTTCAGTTAACATTTGACCTAACTTAAGTCTGTATTTGTTAACAAGGTTAATCTTTTGACCTTATAGTTATGATATGTCTTATCTTGAGACAGACCCATTTTAACTGTTCAATTTTCTTAATGATAATGCCATTTTGGCGTAAATATTCCAATGACCTTGTTAATTTATGGATGATTCATATTTTTCCTATGACATTAGCTTCTTAATGGCACAAACACGACAGGGAACCCGATACTGTTGTATCATTGGTCGAAAAATAATGACCTAATCATGAAAAGTTACTAATAATTCTACCTGAAAAAATGAAATAGCATAATATTCAGAATCAAATGTAAATAATACCTATTTTTATCTCAACAACCGTGGCGTGTACGTGGAAAACATGTTCTTCTTGTCAGATTTCTCTGTTACTGATATTAGATCTAGATTTTATTTTGTATTATGTATGAACTGGTGTATTGATGTATTACTTAAGTTTTAGAATATAATAAATCTCATATTGCAATTATAGCTTGAACAATAAAATAAAATACCTTTTTGCTTTTTCAGACAAAAGTTTTAAGTTTGATTTCTGGGTCTGCCTGAAACAATTTTTTGATACCATGACCCCCAACATTAGGGGTGGATTACTTGGGTGGGATGAACTTTTGCTTTCTCTCTGTTCTTCCTAAAAAGCATTATACCACCTTCAAAAACTGTATAGTTAGAACATTGTATATAACTTTTTTGCAATCCATGCGATCTTACTCACTGATGAGGTACATGTACTTACCAACAAATAATAAAAGGAACAGGGTCAAATTAAACATATCCTATTGTACATGTATCAATTTCTGTCTTATCTCTTTTACGGGGCAAGAAAAAAAAAGAAAAATCATCCCCTCCCCTGAAAAAAAAATTCTCCCAAATCAAAATGGTATTCGGTGGGATGTTAAGTTTCTTAAGGAGGGGAGGGGCTTTCATTGAACTTGTTATCCTTACATTTCAATTGAAACAAATACATTTAAGTTCTCAAAAAAGGGAGAGTAGAGCGGCAAACACACTTCAACACCCTACAACCTACCCTTCATCCAAGATTCTGTTCCTTAATGCCTAAATGTACCGCTTGTATATATCTGATAAAATTTGACAAGGCATTACAAAATACGAACTTTGAACAATGCAATGACATTTTTTTTCATACTTAGCTTTGGTGGTATATCTTTGCTGCAGTTGTTGGTATAGCCAGTTCACAGTGTAACGACGTTCCTGCTCGATACGAGTGTTTGCAAAACACAACCAGGACGCTCTTCGTCAATTATAAAGAGTGTGAAGGCAGTGGGGTAACCAAGCTAGAATGTGAATTGAAATATCTACAGAAGGCTTACAGAAAGCTTATGTACTGTATACTGCTGGAGTAACAACTAAGACCACTGGGAATATAAAGAAGAGTCAAGTTCCTTGTGCATGGTAAGGAATGTGGATTGGATAAAAAGAATGCCGTATATTAAAGGAGTTCTTTTTATTTGCATTAGAAACATAATTCCATTTTTCATTGATTATGAATTATAAATAAGAGATGAAAAACGCGTTGGATTCATAAGCAAATAAAAATAGGCATTACATACTTGTGAACTTTCGAAAAATATTTTTTTTTCAGTTGTTAGCTGATGTAGAACAACGTATTGAATTTCATATTTCTTAAATAAATGTATTATTTAAATCGATTGGAAATATACTGTAACACACCATTAAGGTACTCCGATCCTCAGGTTTGGAAATTGTTGCATGAAAAGATTACATTTTCAAGCTTCGATCATTTTAAGACGTTTTGAATAAAAGTATAAATCAAAGAGTTATTCTTCCTGGCTGAGGATCGGAGTACCTTAATAAACCTAGGATTATGATCAAAAGTTGATTTGAAACTATTAATGAATTCTGTGTATAAAAGAGGTTTGAAAAAAAAACCCACCAAGGACAAACTTAATTTGATTGATCGAACCATTACTTTCATAAGACCGTATTTGGTTCGACGCGACAGGTATATTACTAGAATAGTTCCTTCAGAATCATTTTTAAGCAAGTGCATATATTTTTTAATTGATTCTAAGCAAAACTTATAACAGAAAAATCCACTTGTCCAACTTTTTGCTTTCTTTATTTTTTTTACCACTTATTTTCGGCTTTTAAAAAAAATATTACGTAATGTTTTCGTTATTATTTTTTCTTTACGTTCATAAATATGAATTTAAGATATTGATGTAAAATCTATTTTAAAAAAACCAAATGAATCTATTTTTTAAATCTTAGTGGATTCGCTTCAACAATTATGTTAAAAAATGAAATAGCTGAAATATATTTCATTCCTACTTCTCCCAGCCATTAAATTTCATAAGTAAAATTAAAAAGACAACATGTTAATTAGATGACTTGTATTTTTAAATCAATTTACATGACCGCAGTAAGGCCTAGTTATATAAATTATGAAGATCGTAAGATTAATTTTGTCAACAAGCATGATGAAATGTTTACAAAAGAAAATTTAATTGCAAGCATGCAAAACTTAAATGCGCAAGTAATTGTAACTTCAATCTTAGAAGCGAAAAATATATGCATCGATAACATTTTGTAACCAAAAAAAATAACTGCGTAGTTTAACTTAAAAATTAATTTTATTCATACACTGTTAACAAATCTGTTGGACTTTCAGCACATATTACAATACCTTTGTCCTCTTTTTTCCAGACTTGGATACAGGGGTTTCTTCTTATATTCTTTCTTCTTGACTTATTTATAAGATATATCTACCCCCTTTTCTGATTTTAATGTAATATAATCTTCAGGAATTCCCGGTATTCAAAACTAAAATACAAATTTCAAAACAACCCAAAATGATTAATAATCAAAACTTTTTCAAACATGTAAATTGTTGTAATTATCAATAAATGTTCATGTCACAACCTAATTAGAATACATGTTTCCTATTCTGTGAAATATACATAAAGGATGCTGCTTGCGTGACATACTTCTTTGTAACTGAACTTTTATAATATTTTTTGTATGAACATAAATTTGAATACATTTATCATCATGGCGATTGGAAATAAAATTACATTTTATTGTTAAAAAAAATATTATATAAAAAAAAAGATAAATTAACTGTTTAAAAAATTAGATTAAAATTTTTTTTGGTACATTTTTTATCATTCGGGACAGCCATTCAGAGGAATATTTGTATATTCAAAACATGACATGCATTTTCCACTTCCTTTACTAAATTGCTAATATTCAAAGCCAAGATTCCCGTATCCTATTCCTCTGACATCATTGTTTTTCAAATAAGGCAAATTGTGTGTATATAATGAATATTATCTAATAAATGTATCTTTGAATGCTGCAAAGTCGTAGGATATTCTTTTTGACAAATGACTAACTTAGCCTTGTGTTCTAGAAAATACTCTAGTTTTGTCTAGGACTGATACCCTACATTTCTGATTTTGAAAAAATGATAAAAAATGCTAAGTTTTCAAAACCAAAGGCATTTTTTGCGTCGTATACTTTTCAACTAAGCATCTCTTTATTTCCTTTGTGGTATGATACTAATCTACAAGTGTCACTTTTCTTCAGTATAAATAATGTTCTCCCGTTTATTCGTACATGCAGTACAATTTGTGCCAGCCATGAGCTTGATATAATTACGGACTTTACAGCTTATAGGGATATGTCAAGGTTTATTAATGTTTAAGTCACAATTTTAAATTTGATATATTTGCTTTCAGGAAATAAAGCTGGCCTTGGAAGTTCAATTGAATTATGTATTGAGATGATACAATGACTAAGCATAGCCAGAAAGACTTTTTTCTTCTTTCTGTTAAAAAACATTTATGTAACTTCTGTATAAATTATTTTTTATATATATTTAAACCTTCTGATAAATGAAATGTATTGTTGCATAAATTGATTTTTTTTCTATGTGGCAAGGTTTATGTACATGTATTGAAAATAAATTAGATTGTCATCTTTATATGTTTTGCTTTTAATTTAGTTTGCACATTCCATGATGTTCAATAAAATTGATTTTTACAAAAAAAATGTATGACCAAATTTCTGATGAATTCTTACAGTTCGAGTCAAAAAGGTGCAAACACCTGCTTATTTGATTTTCAATTCAGGAAGTGTACCGGAAATTGATTTTTAAACTGCATAACTTCAGTAGAAGTTCATTATGGGTTACTCAATACACGATGCCTCCTTCCTGAAATATACCTAATAAACCTTACCCTGGATCACGATAAAAGACCTGGGCGTAAATTAAGATTTCAATCATAAAATCTTACGATGAATATTTACTTTGAGCAAAAGCTCAAAATGAAGTATAACAGTTAAGCAAAGTTATGCAATCTTGAATTACACTAAGGACCCATACACTGATAAAATGTGATTTTGGACTTTTAGATAATTAATTATAATACACAAAGCATGATTTTTAAAAATCATCTAATTTATTTTTGATGTAGAGAGAATGCCTTTTTTATCCAGGAATATTCTTGAAAGACAAAAAAGAAATGATAAAAAATTCGGATTTGCTTACTTAAATGAGAAAATACATGCAAATGAAGTTTTCAACCACTCTGCCTTAATATAATGTAATGTTTAGAAGACTTGGGGGTATTTCAATTTATGACATACAATGCAGATTCAAGTTTATTCTATTTCATGTCAAATGGTGGTAAAGTCTAACTACCCTGAAATTATAATTGAGTGCTGAGAGGGTCTTTAAGATTATTTTTTAGGAAATATGCAACTTCTACATCAACTTTGGACAAGAAGCAAAGAAGAAGGTATGGTTTAAGCTTTATTGCGCCCTAAAAATGTAATGACATCAAAAAGTATTGAAACTGGCTTAAATTTTAGTTTTAGTATATGACTTTGA
The DNA here is from genome assembly GCA_003671525.1 of Saccostrea glomerata. NCBI lineage: Eukaryota > Metazoa > Mollusca > Bivalvia > Ostreida > Ostreidae > Saccostrea > Saccostrea glomerata. Next base: position 1,164,821 of record PRKT01000030.1, read on the forward strand.
TAGATCGGGAAAAAAATATGGAATGAAGGTTTACCATTCTGCAAATATGACGTCCTTAATGTGACGCATTTCTCTATTTTCAACAGAAAAAGCCTCAAAATGGCTCATTTCAAAGGTGATTTTCCTTTAAAAAACAGTGTCCACTGCCGTCGCCCACGTAAATTTTTTGATATTTTGTGAAAAAGTCAATAACAAATAACATTTCTCAAGATCTTTGTGGACGATGCCTGTAGACCATATTATCTGAAGGAAAATTCCATTGAAAATTGGTGTCTTCTGCAACTTTTTAAGAAATTACGGGAAAATACACTTGTTTATGACGTCACAATAAGCATTTAAAAACACGTGTGAGAAAAATGATTTGTATGATTTTTCTGTATTTAATTAAAAATTATTCGAAAGCGTGAGTTTTCAACTTTTACCCCAGTTTCAATTTTTAGAAAATCACAGGGCAAAATTTGTATGGAAACCATACCTTGTTCTTTTAACGGAAGAGGATCAAGAATACTTGAACCAAAAAAACCTTAACCTCTTGTGTGTGTTTTAATAAAATTAAGAGTGCAATCTTTCTGTAACTCAGCAAAAATCTGAAGAAGAAAAAACTTATGGTAAAACGTATAAAAATTATTTAATCATTTAATTATAAATGTCGATTATTCCCCAAACTAAAAGTACAGAACCATTCATGGGAAAAACAGACAAACTGTCAAAAACTCGACAAGATTTACATAACGTACTATTGGGAGGAGACGTTCAAATAAATATGTGGTGCTGACTGAATTTCTAGAAATTGGTCATGGGACTAGAGTTTGCTCGGCATTCATACCATAAATCATATTTTATCAGAATTCAAAAAGAAGCCAAGTTGTATTTAATACACAGGAAATTAAAAGCACTTTTGGAAGATCAAATTTTGTTTCATATTCCTAATGAAAAAAAAAAAATTCTCTATGCACTGATGGACATGCATAAAAGAAATTGAAAGTATTTTCGGATATCCTTCATGTAGGTAAATATTCCTCTTAGGAGGTCTTATCAAAATTTTGTTTTTTAGGAGCGTCTCCCGATCCTGCAATCACAATAAAACAATTTTTGATACAGAAGAAATAATGTCTTCCTTATTAAGAACAATTCAAAATAATGGTGATTTATACTTACATATATTCACTTCACTCAAATTAATGAATGATACACAACCTTCAATATAAAAATTATCAAAATAAGAATATTTAAAACTGAAAATAAGGAAATACTCTACAGTACTTTAATTAAGCTTAAAAGTCTATTGACACAATAAAAATTAGGAGAAAAGCAAACACCGACCTCTAAGGAATTAGAAAAAAGACCGTGGAGGAGTTAGCACCCCCTGTCGTCGAGCGTTGATAACCAACGTATGCTTCTTGACATGTTCGAGCAAATTCAGTGTGGAATTAATGGCCTGGCAATTTGTACAAAAATTTCAGGAACATTCGACTTATCGATAAGTAGTTATTGCCAGCAAAGTCATTGTATTGAATGTACAATCTTAAAAAAAGATTGTGTTTTAACGGGACAGATATCCTTGTTTCCTTAACTTATTTGTTTAAAGTTTGTCTCGTTTAAAAATTGTTTACTAGTATACGTTGAACATTCTTTTTGGTATTTATTAATCAAATAGAAGACGTAATATAATAATGCCATATTGTTACAAAAATGAGAAAAGTTGACGATAAAAGTTTTGAAGTCATCACATTTATAAATTTGTTAAGTGTGTCATTTAGTCTTTCTCTCCTAAAAAAAAAATGTATTAGACTCCGTGGTGTCTTTTATTTTGATTTTGTAGGGATATTTCGAAGGGAAATTGAAAATGGAAACGAATATTATTAATTGACGAAATATCATCGATATATCTAATTGTGTAAGTAAAGGTCACAGTCAGGACATTCTCTTTATTAAGAAGTTTAAAAAGAAATTACTTCATACGAAAGCGATGATAGGTCTGTTAATATATTGGGGCACATTAAGCTTCAAAAGTGAGTTTTAATTTTTTTTTGGGAAAAATGCTGGAAAGCATAAATTATTTTTAAAAACCCATAATAGTGTCTATCAGAATGAGTTTGAAGGGTTTTTAATATAATAGGCATGCAGCTGTATAATTACTTGAATGTACAATCAGGAGAAAACTTTTGCAAATGGACATTGGCAACATACATAAATTTACGAGTTCATTTATTATTTAAAAAAGACAGCCTCAATTTTTTTCTTAGAATATTCAATAATAAAAGATAAAACAGAAAGGTCCAAATGAGTTCTGATGTTTATTACGAATTTATTAAAAGATTAATATTTAACCACGATACTTGCACTTACCAAATTAATTTTTTAACCACAAGAAAGCAAACAAATGTATAATTTTAATACAAACTTCAGTCTATTATTTTTCTTTCCAATTTTTTTTCTTCATTTTTTAAAGGAAAATTGTTAAAGTTCATTACGGAATTAAAACCATTCTTAAAGCATGTATCTGTGCTTATTTTAAAAGAGGTGACAATTACAATTTAATGACGCCACACTAAAAGATAAAAGCACCTCTTGTAAAAGTACACGGATACTTTAATAAATATTTCGTTAATGCTATGAATGATTAAAAAACAGATAAAAGACTTTGAAATGTTATATCATGAAACAAAGTTTTTGAATATTTTTTAAGAGAAAAAAGAAGATGCGAAAAACAATGTGATAGAAGTCATTGTGACTATTAGCAAGAGAGAGAGAGAGAGAGAGAGAGAGAGAGAGAGAGAGAGAGATATGAGTGGATTGGTAGGTGCTGAACTGAATTATCATTAAACCAATATCTTTCATGTACATTCAACTTAAAATGACTAAATTAATTCTATTTTAAATCCATAGGGTTAAACAATTTTGTTAGATGGCTAACATTTGTCTGTCAGAAGTTTCAAAGTAAAGACTATTTTTAGAGATCTGATTTACTTTCAAATTTGTCGACATTTTGTCCCCTCTGGAAGTTAAAAACCAGGACTCAAAGGCATGAATTTCACAATATTGATAGCGGCAGTCAGGTCAACTCCTCTTGTAATGAAGGAAAAAATTTGCCAGCTAAATTGTCACCTGCAAAGAAGAATATTTCAATAAAATATAATTTTTTATACCTAACAACAACGATATTTTAAGCTAAATACCCAAATTTTATCTAAATGAATTATTAACTAAATACCACCGTGAGGGACCACGGACCTACTCGCATGCAGGATATTCAAAATCAATCTCTTTGGTGTGTGAGGAGACTATTGCTAGGGTTTTGGTGAGCGGGCATAAAAAATAGATGTTTGACCGCTGAGTGAGATTTTGCACCGGTCGATGAAATGCTGGACCGCTTATGTCACAGAATGGGTGGAGCTTAATCTCATTTTCATTCGTTGGTGTTCAACAGTAACGACCTGATGTTACATCACGGAAGACAGTTCAAAAGATATGTATGTCAAAAATCAAAATAAAATAAAAAGTATAACAAAACATTTATTGACTTGAGTTCTCAGGCAAAATGCGTTTTGTCGACCCTCAAACAAAACTGTCTGCCTGAGGCCTTTGGTTCTAGGGTCCGACAAAACGCATGTTGCCCTCAAAATCAGTCAATAAATGTATATTGACATCCTGCAGTCAAAATGATAAAGCTTTCTTTAAGGTTTATAGAAGACTGATCAAACCCTTAAGTCGAAAGAAAGTTTTGGGTCATAAAATTCCCCCACATACATACATATGGATGCTTCATATAGAAATGGTTAACTTTTTCCTTTAGTATGAAGTTTTTCCTTCATACTAAAACTATAAAGTAGTTTTAGTATTAAAAATAACAAAATATTTAAAATATACAAGACTCAGAGGTTTTTTAAGAAAAAAAAAGCTCAATAAACAACAACAAACTTAAACTCCTTAAAAAGTGGCAACACAAATAATCAGGTGACCTAACTGCACTGGAATGTTTTTTTTTAAATAAAAACAATTTGCCTGAATATGAAAATTATTCAAAACTAGTGTTGTGCATGAAAAATTAACGTATCAGTATTTATGAAAGACGTAGCAAAAAAGTATGTTAATAGTTATTTAACCCAATTTCATATTTATTTCAAAACTGAATTTAGATACTCCCAAAGATTGACAAGTTTTCGCCACAATAATACTATAGTTTCATTTACATCTACATAAAGTGAATAATCGCTGCATCTCTAAGGTTAGTATAAGCAAGAATTTTTTAATAATGAAAAGCTGTACTTTCAGTCAAATAATGAAAATTAAAATAATACAAAACCTACATTTTGTTTTTCTTTTCAATGCAGTTACAAGTTCATAGGATTTTTTAATTAAAGTTACTAGCAAAGCTAAGTGAATTTGCTTGGGATGTTTTGTGCCATAATTGTCCTGTAATATTTTAGATAAAAGAGGCTATATATAAATAATCAGATGAATGTTTTTAAAAATATGACATAAATAAATGAATGGAAAATATTACATTTCATAAGCATGAGACACAATATACCCCAACAAATATCTGTTAATAATGAAATGAAGTTAATATCTTAAACCATGACTAAAATATAAGTATATGTTCAAATAGGCATAAATACAACGTTGGAGCTAAGCTTACGTGGATTCCCAAAGGTCGGATACAATAAGAGACAGCCACACCTGAGAAGCATCGGACTTACAAATCCAATACTGTTCGTCTGAAGCATCTGGAAAGAAAATAAAAATACAGGTAATTGCAGTAATCAGACAAAAACGATGTATCTTTTATGGTACGCAGAGGATAAATATCGTATGTACATGAGCTCCCTTAATTATCCTAAACTAATATACAGTTATGGATTTGGTACGAGGGAAAAAGCAAATTTATGGTTCCCCGAGGGAGAAAACTATTTCCCGAGGCGGGAATGGACTATCAATTAATTATTATCTAAATTTCGAATCTTCACAGTTTAAATTTTGCACACCAATGAGCGTTGACAGAGGTGTTCTGAGCTTAGCGGAAGACAACTATGGATAGAAAATGGGTATTCAAATCAATTTTCACAGTTAAAACACAACGAATGTAAATTTTACATAATGTACCGTATTCAAACTCAAAAGTTCTATAAATAAGAAAAAGGAACAGAGAAATCACAGACCTCCAAATCAAGAGAAATGGGATCAGGTGCAATGGAGGAGTTAACATCCCCTGTCGACCGGTCACACCCGCCGTGTGCTCCTTGTCATGATCGGGGAATTGAACGAGTGACTTAAAAGTGGAAAAATCAGTCGACAATTCAATGTAAATAATGGATTACCAATTATTTTTAAAAACGCCTGTCAGAATTTGACCCAGTGATAAATTGTATTTGCTAACAATGTCATTGTATCCACCCTGGAACTTACGTAAATATGACTTTAAACGAGACTGCTGATATTCTTGTTTCATCAACTTCGTTCTCAATAGTTTAACTAGTTTTAGAATTTGTTAAAAAATAGAGCATGCTCTTGCATATCGAATCAACTGATAGATATAAACCCAGTATGCAGGGGCTGAATGTATATTGCTGCATAAGTAAGGGAAGTTGACGACTTGAAAAGTTTTAAGGACGTATCGAAAATTCTTTTAAATTCGTCATTTTTCGAAAAATATTTAAAATCCTCTTGATTATAATACCGAATACAATTAAAGCGATATTGAGAGTTGAAATTCAAATACCACAATATATATATTTCAATAGGATTTCGGTGAAATACTGCTCTGACGTCATAGGCGACAATCAAGTGATAGAGAAATGAGAGGATGCATTCTATTAACGGGCTTATCAACGATATATACATCCTACTTAACGAAAAAATGCTGAAAAACTAATTCCTGAATATAAAAAGTTAAAACAGTTCCTAGGTAGTCTGCTTAAATTGATATACTGTTAAAAACGAAGACAAACAAAGTTTTAAAATATTTTTGTGAATAAAATTGATTAATACATTTGGTATGATGACAAATCAATAGCGAGTTTCGTCGTCTTCGTTGCGTCTCCCTCGCTATCGTTGCTGCTATTTTACAATGTTACAGATTACAGATTTTTTCAGATTTTTCCTAGCTTTCAGTTGAAAAATACAAGGTTAGATATTCAATTTATGTAAAAATATAGTGATTTGGTCGTTTATAACCTAGAAAATTTAGTTTATATCGGGTATATTTTAGTTAGACTAACGTGACTGTTATTTAATTAACTATGCTTTTTAAATCAAGGATATGCATTTGAGTCAATAATGGGTTAGTTACGCCGTTTTATCAATTGTAAAACACAAAATTTATAATCTTGTTATAAGGAACGTAATAGGCTTTAAATTGAAAATAAATAAGCAACATGCGATATGTTTATTAATTTATCCCATGTTTAACCCTTTATCCCGTTGATATAGCTCATGTGATATCGTTTTCTTATCACGTTTATCATAAAGTTTGGTTGTAAGATTTCCATCAATGTCTTTTTGAAGTAAAATATCCCAATATAAAATAGATTTGTCAGACTCTTTGTTATCTTTTAGTTCAAACTCAGCGCGGTATATCTAATCGACATGAGAAAGAATGGAAATAACCATTGCTAATTAACAATGCGGCGTCGATATATATCTAAATGTCGGGTTGAAGGCCACAGCTAGTGTTTTCTTTTTTTCACATATAAGATCTAGATTTTGGACAAATTCTGCTTCATCTGAATAAAAAAAATAGGGCGCTAATTACTCGGTGCAATTGTAACAAACAAATCAAAGTATCGACATATGTTTAAAAAAAAACAATTCAAAGTACTGAAAAATACTGAACGAGTGACTAAAAAGTTGAAAACAGGTTACATTGTTTGCTTTGTTTCAAAGCATTTGTATAAAAGTTTGAAAAAAGGGTTCTTATACTTTACTTTGCTTTTACCGTTTGAAAGTACATTTCCTGTATTGAACTACATCGTCTCGTCTCGCGGAAGCTTCCTTTGAACCGATAGCAATATGTTTCCGTCAGTTTGCTTCCTTCCATCAGACATCAGTATAGTGGTTATCCATTCTGAGGAAGTGAATATTAATTCCTTATTTTTCCTTGGATAATTATTAAGTAGGTTATTTTCCAGTTAATTTTATACAACTTTTTATAAAAAAGGATCAAATAATGATGCCTGTATGAAATAAAAAAAAAAGATGAATCAAATTCAGAAATCTTGATTATTATCATTACTATTTTCACTCAGCGTTTAAAAGTTAAATAATTCTGCCCTGTTGATAATTGAATTCTTTGAATGGAGTTTATCATGTAAAACACGTTTTAACATGTGTGCACTTAACTCTAATAGACTAAATGACAACTTGATTTATAATTTCTGTTGACAATATCCAAAATAAAAGAGTGTAAAGTACATTGAATTACCATATCTTGGATTCCAAAATTTCACAAAAACCCTAGGAAAGATAATAGCTGGTTCCAGTAAATGTTCTACCGAACCTCTTTCTTTATTCCTCACTAAAATTTAAACAGTAGTGAAGACGGAAATTCAGGAGTACTGTACATTAATATATTCGAGAAGTGGTGTAAATTAAATGTGGATACTTAAAAAATTCCAAGGAACTTTTAGAAAATATGAACTCAGAAAATTTTATCAGAATCAACAGCACACAAAATTATGACTGTTCAACTTCATATTCAACCTCATTCCCCATAATAAATTCAAGTCCAGGCTTTTTGATATCATCATTGACAGCTGCTTTTTTTTTTAAAAAGTGGAACTCGTAAATTCACTTACCTTGGCAAGGGTCATTTGCAAAATTGTTTTGTTAAAATAAATTCTGGTTGTACACAAACACTCTGAATTTGATATTAAAAAGATGCTTAAGTTTCTGATTGACAATGTCGATGTGGTTTTGGAGACCAGGTCTTCCAACAATCTGTTGGAATTTCGACGGGTACCATTTGCGTCCCGTTTTTAGCAGACCTTTTTTGTATTCATTTGAAGCGGAGTTTTCCAAATCTTTTACTTGAAAAGATCATTAAAATACTTGATGAGGGTTTCAACTCGACATTTAGAGATATCGACGACGTTTTGTCAATTACCAATGTTTATTTCCATTCTTTTGTCTATACGATATATCCCGGTGAGCTTGAAATAAAAGATACCACAGAGTCTGCCATATCTGTTGCATACTTAAATACATTACTTGAAAAAGACGTTAATGGTAATTTAACAACCGAGGTTTATGATATACTTGATGAGTTTAACATAGCAATCGTCAACTTCCTTACAATACTTATGCAGTTACAATGTATATACATTCATCACCTGCATGCGGAGTTAATGTCTGTCAGTTGCTTCGATACTCGAGAGCATGTTGTACGTTTGAACCATTTCTATTACGAGGTAAACTATTGACAAACAAGTTTGCTGAAACAAGAATATCAGCAGTCTCGTTTAAAGTCATCATTTCATAAGCTATATGGAAGAAACAATGGCCTTATCAGCAAAAAACAATTTATTATTAATATGCTTACTGACGTTATTCATGTTTATTATTAGGCCATTATATACACACTGATATTGTCGCCATATTTGTCCGTTATTTCTCGATCATCAGAAGGAGGACACGGCATGTGTGACCGGTCGGCAGGGAATACTTACTCCTTCTGGCACCTGATCCCACCTCTAATGTGTTGGAGGTCCGTGTTTACTCTGCTTCGGAAAAATCTGTCGACAATTCAGTATGTATATAATGGCCTAACAATAAGTATGAAAAAAGGTCAGTCAGCATTTGATAATTTGCATTTGCTGACAAGGCCATTGTAACCACTATTGAACTTACGAAATGATGACTTTAAACGAGACGTGGAGGTGGTTGGGACTGGTTGACAGGGGATACATGTTTACGCCTCCTAAAACACCTGATTCAATATCTGGAATATCCATAGTCTTTTACTTTTTCCCTTATAAACCATGATTTGGTCATTTTTAAAAGTCATTTATTTAATTTTATATCTATCGTAAAATTATAAATTTCGTGGGTTGAATTTTTGTGGATTGTGGAATTCTTTATTTCTAATTAAAGTGTTAATTTTTTTATTTACAAAAAATAAGTGTTTTTGAATACTGATGCTCCCGAATGGAAGCTTAAGGCACCGGTTGAAGTTTCTTAGATGCAAGTCGAGAACCAAGTTCAAGGTCCAAAGGTCGAATTGTTGGTATCAAGAGAAAGGTCTTTTCACACTAGGAATACACATGTGAAATATGAAAGCCCTAGTATCAAATGTTCAAAAGTTATGATATTGATTATGTTAATAATCAGAGTTTATTACCAAAAACAACTCTATCTAGGATTTACAGGCTTTTTATAAATAATTTCCCTCAAAGAGCCCACATACTAGAATCACGTGATTTATCTAACCAATCAGATCAGTTTACAATCTTCGAAGTTTCAGCAGTTGTGTTTACATACAGTAAAGATTTGTTCATACTTTATACTTTCAATACTTTCTTTAACGTTCCGTTTTTGGACAGATATTTCTTATATCGGATTTAATTTTCGAAATGTGAAGTTGGAGACTTTATGATTTAAGTGCGTTACCCTAGTGAATGAAACTGAAAACTCGGCAGCTTGAAATATGATACGATGACTGTGTTACATAAAGTTTGATTACTGGGTACTTAGGATAGTAATTTGGTGACAATTACCTAAGTGAAGTATTTCATGTGAAGAAAAATAACATTGTTCAACATGCCGCGTAGAAACGCAAAAAGAAGTGAAGATTCTCGCCCTAGTTCGGAACAAAACGTTTCGGGATTAGGCCTAGATATGACCAATCCACGAAATTGGACGGTTTCAGAACTACGACAAAAACTCAATTCCATGGGAATTTCCGTTCCTAAAAGTTTTAATGCAACCGCATTGAGACAACTATACTACGAAAATGTCGAAAAAGCCAACCGCCAGGAGACAAATTTGATTTCGCGGGAAGAAGTAGAGTTGGGCGGATGTGACGTCACGGAAGCCATTATTAGTTCTGGGGAACCCTCTCAAAGCGGAAGTACAAGTGTAAACAATGCCAGCGACAATCGAGAGTTACTTTCGACTTTGCAAATGATGGCACAATCATGCTCAGCGCTTCAACAGACAGTAAATACACTTCTGGAAAAGGATAAGAAGACTGAAGAGAATCCCCTCCAGAAAGTAATGACAAACGCAGAAAGAGGAACATCAGGAGCGCCACCTTCGATTCATGGGCAATTTCAAAACACAGGTACGCTTAACACTGTTAATATAGGGGTTCCATCGAAAGAAGTAGGGCACATAGACCTAGTAAATCCTGACATAAGGAAGAAAATCTTAAAGGGGGACGACATCAATTTGTGTGCATTACTAATACCTGCATATGAGACTCAGCTACCAACATCAGACAAAACGGACAAGCCAGACAAGCGCCTCTCGCGAAATCTTAGCATAAGCGAATTTGTGACTGCATTTGGGCGTTTTAAGCGCATAATGTGCGCACAAAATGCATATCCTTGGAGACAGGAAGAGTTAGACACATACCTGGCACACATTATTGAGGTTCATAATGTATGGCCTTCAAAGTTTTACGAATATCATAAACTTTTCTCCGCAAAGTGTGCCATAGCACTGAAACAGAACCATGTGCTCATCAACTGGAGTAAAGGGGATGAGGAACTACTCAAGCGAGTTGTAGCTGGTGCCGAAGTCAGGAAATGTGAAACATGCAGATCAACAACACATTTAACAGCTATGTGCAGTGTTGAAACAAAATCTGAAGAGAAAGACAAGGCAAAACAGACAAGATCCTCAAGTCACAAAGATCGCTATGACAGACAGATTGTTTACGTAGAGGGTCAACCAGTATGTAATAATTTCAATTACAACAGATGTGCACTGCCATACTGTAGGAGAGCCCATGTGTGTGCAATATGTTTTTCATCTGGACATGGAAAAAACAAATGTCCCAAGCAAGAGACAAGCAAAACTGCAACTTCGGAGACGACCAAGACCAAAAAACAAAGTTTGTGACTACCTTCAGAGAACCAGCCTAAAGCGACTACTCCTATCAACATTGAACAATTAAAACATGAATTACAAAATCACCCAGACAAAGAATTCGTACATTACTTAATTCATGGTCTTCAATCCGGGTTTGACATATTTTTCGGTGATGATTTTCATATGGACACGTCGTTTGAGTGTAAAAATTTAAAATCTGCAATGGAGGATCCAAGTACAGTAGATGAACTCCTTGAGAAAGAAGTACAAAAAGGTTTTGTTAAAGGTCCTTTTGACAGTTTAGAATTCCCTACTTACAGAGTAAGTCCATTGGGTCTTGCAACAGGCAAATACTCGGGGAAAAAACGTTTAATTTTGGACTTGTCTTCTCCTCACCAAAAGGAAGATGTGGATAGTATCAATGACTTGATAGACAAAGAAAAGTGCTCGTTAAAATATGTGAAAATTGATGACGCCATTAACAAGATCAAAGAACTTGGAAGAAATGCAATTCTATGTAAAACCGATATTAGTGATGCTTTCAAACTTATTCCAGTGACACCAGAACAGTGGCATTTGTTGTGCGTTAAATGGAGAAATAAATATTATTATTTTGTC
>PRKT01000030.1:1177920-1245718 GCA_003671525.1 Saccostrea glomerata
AAAGTAAGCTAATGTTAAAGTTTTTTAATAATTACAAAAATCAAGGTCAAGAGGTCAAATTTGGTGCAACCCAAAGAAAGGTCCTGTAACAAGGAATACATCTGTGAAATATGAAATTTACAATCTCACCTACTCAAAAATTATGGTCAACGATAAAGTTTATCCGCAAAAACAGACAGACAGACGGACAGACAGGGCAAAACTATATACCCCGAATCTTAGTATACAGGGGCATAAAAAATTCATTTTGTGAAAGACAAAAGTTCGTATGTCTCTCATTCAATGAAAACGACGAAAATGACGCCCAAAGAAAACTCACTATTGTGGATTTTTGCTAATCTATTCATTCGCATTTTTCCTTTTTGAAAATTTACTCGAGACATTTGATTTAAAGATACGTTTTATTGAAAATTCAAAATGTCCCAGTGACTGTTAATTAGTAAGTTGAATGGAAAAACGTTTTAATGTTCGATTTATTCAGCAAATTAAGAAAGATCTAGACCTTTGAGGTAACCATCTCGTAGATTTTAATGTCAAAATATTTTGAACGACTTATAGGAATCTTAAGAATAAATGTATTTGGTCATAGGCTGAATACTTTTATGGTAAACTACCTCACACAATGTCAAGGTGATAAACTTAGGTAAGAGGTCGGAATATATTGATACAATTATCATTAATCTTCTTTTGGAGAATGTTCTAATTCATCTGTTGTGAATTCTTACAATCTTATAAAAAAAAAAACTGTGACCCGTGTCATACTAGGACCCCCTTACAAAACTTAGTCATTGTTGACTACAGTTTACTTAAGCGCATACTATAGTATAATATTTACCTCGAGCTCTTTGTGCCTCTCTCCAATAACTTTTGAAACTTTCTGAAGATCTGCAAGCGATTTTTTTTCACAGTATAAAATTTATCATTATTCGATGGTTGTAAGTGCTGAATATAGGACAAATTTTACAGCTGCTTACCGTCAAGTGGTAATTATAAGGTCTCCATATCAATGAAAAACTCGCAAGATGGACATTGGACATGCTTTTCATTATTTATTCGTGCAATAAAAACATTCTTTCAATTTCTTTCAATAAGAGAGACATCTCTTTAGCATAAAGAGATATCTTGTACGGTCAGATTTTGCTGTACTAAAATAAAGGTCATGTCACAAGGAATTAACCTGTGAAATATGAGAGCCATAGCCCTAACAACTCAAAAGATATGGGCAAAGTTAAAGCTTTTTCGGACATACAGATAAATAGGCAGACATACAGAAAGACAGGCATATGCTAAGTAGATAGACAGGGCAAAAACTATATATATCCCCGAATCTTCAATTACAGGGGCATAAAAAAGTAATGATAATAGATATTCTAAAAGTGGTAGTTTTGCTCATTTCTCTACAAAGTAAATTGACCCATGTCTTGGCTTGATAGGAGAGACAAAAAAGAGAAAAAGTAACTAAACTCACTGAGAGTTATTAAAGCAATTAAATTGTTTATGTAATTTTTTTGTGTAAGACCACATACACTATTGGCCTAAGTTTGGGCGTTTCAATGATGAAACTAAAATGTTTCAGGAAAAATGGCTTGACACACTTTATCTGAATTACTTAATTCATAATTACAAATATCTTATTAATTTATTTGTCTGATTAGAATTTTGATTTATCTGAAATTTTAATAATATGCATCTTTAATTATATACTTTATTTACAAAATCTAGAACTCATTATTTTTACGTGTCACATTAGAAAATACGTACATCGAATGTTAATCTAATTGATAAAAATATGAAGGTTGCTATTTCTATATTAAGAATTCAAAGAAATAAGGAATATTATTGTTATTTGTGTAATTGTACACGGAACTCGTTTTAATTATTCAATGGTTTATCATCGAAAATAAATGCAGCATTTAAAACATCCAATGATATTTCAGCTTTTAATAAATAATTGTTTTATGCCTCACTTGATCTGATGAACATAAACCCTACATGTAGGATAAATCCCTTACTTAGTAACACTAAACGATAAAAACAAAAATAATTGTTTATAAACAATACAAAGATATGTCCATAATTTCCCTGTTTGTATTAAAACTTTTTTTAGAAAGATTTTTAACTTTCTGGATTAGCAAAATCATAAACCTCTTTAGTGAAAAGATACGTGTAAGACTGGAGATTAAGTTAAATCAACAATTCCTTCAGCAATTTCTAATGTATGCATTTATTAAATATGACATGTCTGAAATTCTTATAATAAGATGATTGCGTTTAACATGGTCTACGAGTCCTGATTGACAAAAAAATGATGACTTGTTTTAGTTTTGTTTATCAATGGTGAACAAGTTTTGTTAATAATTCTCAATTTGATTGGACGTGATGTCAACCGAATCAAAATTTGAAGCCTGCTTAGTGATAACCCTCCGTATATGATTTACTTGTTCTCGCCATGACCAGTTTTACTAAAAACTATCACACGTCAATTCTGGCCCATTCTGGTTCAATAGTTTTTTTCTTAATTTCATTGCCCGTTATAGCCTAATTGTTCCCAAGCATAGCTGCCATTAGCCTCTTATCAATATATTTATTGTTTTCTCCCCCTTCATTCATTGCTCAATTTATGTATTCCTATATCAAAAGTTTTACCATTCACAACAGTTAATTAATTTTTTAAGACTTCAACAGATGGTTTATTTTTGACAATTACTCAATCGTAAATAATGTTGCAAAGTTTGCAATTGGTTACTGGGAATAGAAAATTATTTTCTTTATGAGAAAATACATGTATTGTAAGCCAGGGTTAATTTTCAAAACCTTTAATAAATTGTGTTTATCAATGGAATGAAATGCACATATTTGCACGTAAAATGTTCACTAAGAATTGAGGAAATTATTTAAAGAAATAAACGAACTTTTCTAAAGATTAATTGCTACTACTAAGTAAAATATGATTTTAGGCGAAATATATATTGATCAACTCATGCAGCTAAGTGAGAGAAAGATGGTGTAAAAGGTGTATAATCAATCAAAGTCAACGTTTCCAAAAACCTGTGGTCATTACAGTTAACATATTTTTCATATAGAACAAGAATCTTGACTATTGATGTTTACTGGAAAATAAAAATAAATAATAGAATTTAAGCCCAGAGGTCATTTAAACAATACAAATTTGAGCAGGGCACACACAAACCTCCCAAAAACATCAGAGGTGGGATCAGGTGCGCTAATACAAATTGTTGACGCGTTATTGTTTTACTAACCAAGTTTTAAGGTGCATTTTACGAGTAGCCTTCATTGTATTATATAAAATATTATGTTTATTATTTTACCATATTTTTCTTTTTGTTTGTTTGTTTGATTTTGATTTTTTTTTTTACGTTTGTCAGGTTTTAATGAAACATACTACAGCTATCAGTTTCTTCTAAAGAGAAGAATTATTACATAATAAAAATCAGTAAAATCGGGATAATAGAAAAACGTTTGTATTTGGTTTGGGAAATGCATAGAATTTAAGAAAAAAAAGTTTTTAATGAGGTGTCAACATTGATATGAAATAATGTCTCAATAATTTCCGAACAACCCTCGTACTTTTTGTGAATATTTTTTTCGAAATAAATTTTAACTTTCTAATTCTTAAGGAAACAGAGAATCAAATGCATACCATTTAATTATGATTAACTAGATTTGAAATTCATATGGCTGTATCGGACAATTCATCGAGATGCCGATAATAACAATTATGTGCAAGGACGAGACAAAAATCGGTACATATAAAGAAATATCAAAATATCTCAAAATAAAAGCTGACTTATGTTTTTCTTTGTTTCCTTAACATTTTGGGATAAAATAGATATAAAATACATACTAATTAATACCACTTGAGTAAAATAATTTGTTTTACAAACAGATATACAGCTTCTCTGAATAAATTACTCTTATATGTGAAGAAATGTTCGTTCATTTCAAAATAAAAAGAATTCCTAACCAGTTTAACATATTATGATACATATCGCATCGTGGCCCAAATATCATGATATATATCAATATAAAAAAAGTTATTGCGTCCATACCCTAGAAATTTATACAAATATATTTTACAGCTTTAATATAAATATTTCGTATTTAAAACACACACAATATACATTACAGAAAAATTCTACTTCTTATTCAAATATATGATGAAATTAAGATAAATCTTGATTGAAACTTGAAATATATAAATTTTTGATCTTATTTACGTACATCTAAATAATGGAGATAATAAAAAAAGGATTTGATAAAGAAGATAAAATAAGGGTTTTTATCATCCATAAATTATTATCGATTATTGCAGTAAATGAAATATAGTAAAATTATAAATCTTTCAAAAATAAATATATACTTTAAAAAGATATTCAAACACTTATTTATTTTCTGGTTGCACCCTTGCCGAAAAACTGACATGCGTAATCCTGAACAGTGACATAATTTCTTTCTTAATTCTTATAAATAAGTCTAGTTATTTAAAGGTTTGACCATTAAAAAATCATATAAAAGTGCAACATTTTCAGTCAACTTTAATCTTATAAAATTAAAAATGATAAAAACATTCAAAAAATATAGTATGTTATATGATTACATGTTGGAAGCAACCATATGAATTAAATTTACATGGTTAAAAAAAATTTAGAGTTTGTTAAATGGGATGATAAAACAAACCTTTTTTCATTTATTTAATAATCCATGATTTAATTTCAATCAGCGAAAAATCGATCTTACCGTGGATATTTTAATTAAATTTGAAAATTCAATTGCTTTAAAATTTAAAGATGAAATGTAAATATTTAATAAAGAGAGGAAGTGATTCATTTCTGGCTGACGTATATAATTATTATTTTTTTTTAATTTTACCTTCCGAAAAATAGATAAATAGTTATGCATTCCCGGTAATAAAACATTAAAGATCCTGAAGAAGTTTTTGGAAATTTTGTTATTTTTTTATTGAACACTCAAGATCCTGTTTTCTTCGTAGTTTGATTCAAACTGCTTATTAACGAATCGTGTGAATCTAAGCCTTAAGTTAACATTTTCCAAATCTAAGTGAGAAAAAAGATATAGTAACATAAATATATAAATAAAATCTTTCAGATTTAAATATCTCTGTTCAAATGAAAATGAATTATTGATAATTATGCAAAATTATTGAAAGCTTTCTATATACCCTATTTCTTTTTAAATTATCGATATGAAATGCAAATTTTAGCAAAATAATTGAAATATGTGCTATAGAATGTAGTTAATTTAAACGGACAAAAATGCCAATCTTGATAGTTGAGACAATATTGCTTTCATATAATATGATATGGTACTGAAATAATTATCAATTAAAACTGAACTATAAAAGCATGTTTTTTCTTCGTCATTTGAAAGAAAGGTAAACAACAAACCATTTTCATTTTTTTTTTAGATTTGAAAAAATGATTTTGTTGGTTAACAAACAATTAAAAAACAAATACATTGGTATTATAGGTATACATTTCAATTTAATTTTTTGAAAGATTTTATTTTGAAAATATCCAACAATCATGGACGATCAATCAACGATTAGAAAATGAATTTTAAAAATTAAAAAGATTTGTCCAGTTGCACTGAAATTATCACAAATAATATTGAAAGTAACAAACCTCTACGGATAATATTACAAATAATAACACTTTAAACAAATATAAATTGACTTTTATATAAGCTGTAAAAAATCTAAAATTGGGCATTGGAAACCATCGATGAATTTATAGAACAAAATTAATTTACAGAACAAAATTGATATGTACTTCAAGGGAAAGCAATGTCATTTTCAAACGAATAAAATGATACAACATAAAAGCTAATTGCAATTCTCGTTACGTTCATCTCTTATTCGTCCCACTCTACCCCTAGCAAATTGAAATGCAGTTTGTGGTTAGTTAATATCTGCCAATATTGTCAAAATTATGCAAAACATATGTAGATTTAGTGAAACCTCAATTCTTGTGTTTTACAAGAAAGCGTTAAAGCAATTCACTAGCTCCAGTACAAAATACTGCTGTTCCTTGAACGAGGAATTGGCGGGAATTGTAGAAGAACCGCTTTTGACCTCTGAAGGGTCACTTCCGGTTTGATGGCCTAATAAATGATACTGCTAGCAAAACACACACACCTTGTCTATATTTTGTCGGAAGATTGCAAATAGAAGGATTAAACTTTAAAGGCGAGAAGAAAACCTAAAAGGAACATAATGAAAAATTATTCTAAGGTATGTATTGAAAAAGAAAAAGAATCATGTTTTGAAGTGTAAAACTTTTGATTTCTTGTGTAAAAAAAATATGTATTTATTTTTTCAGACTTTTAAAATACATCTTCAAATGCAATTTATTTAGTTTTTCTTTTCAAAGAATGAACAACTATTTATGAATTTTAACCTTATATAATTATAAAAATTTAAATGGTTTTAAAATTGTATTCGATAACTGCAGAAGTAAAATTTTGAATTTATTTTCTATCAAATTTTTATACTGGTGCGTGACTTTTAAATACTTATGCCTGTAACAATGCATGATCGAGTGGAAATATTTACTGCATTTTGAATTAAAAATAACCTATTTTGAAACAATCTTCATTCAAATGTAAGAAAATTTGCTACGAGGCACAAAGATTCTTAAAATAATTTTCTCATAATTCAAGGGTGAAGAAAGTACGATTCCGCAAAAATAGTGACAAGTTTATAAATAAAAAAATATGTTTAAATCTAAGGTCATTAAATCTCAATATGTTTGCATGGAGAAAGCAATAAACAGCTATTTTTCCACACGTTTATTTTAAATAACTGTAAAATGCAAACTGTTATAAACCGTGACACACTTTCAAGGCCATAGCGTCAGCTTATTCAATAAACAGCTAAATCTAGATAACGTTGTCAAAAATGACATAGCTAAATGAAATGAATGGTTATTAATCAAAAGAAAAATATTTTTAAAAAAAAGAGTTTTAAAGATATTTCAATATAAAACTTTCATTATATATTTTTCTACACTTATTTTTTTTTTATTTTGACAGGTCCACACAGTTTTCCTTGCCTCTGTTCTAGTACTTCTAACTGTCAATAAAGGCATTTTATGTGCACCACCACGAACAACCATTGAACAAATGAAAAGGTGCATAAACAACCCATTAACTGCTTTAGATAATTGTAGAAAAAGTTGTGAATCGAGAGCTGCAGTGTTAGACAAATTCAAATGTGAATTAGCATGCTTCGTGAAATTCCACAAAGATATTCAAAAATGTTCTACAATGGAATGAGTACGATTTATGATGAATGAGGAATTTAAAATTGATGCTAAGTGCAATATATTTCAAGAAAATAGCTAAGCCATTTTCTCTTTGCGATTTAGTTTTAGTGCACCCAACACTGAAACTTTATTTTAAAACATAGGATCATATTTCATTTAACAAAATTGCCCACTATTGTTGACACAGTGTGAGAACTCATTCGTCATTTGTGATCTACCTGTCCTCCCATATGCACAACAAACATTGGATTTACTAATGAATGACTTCAGTTTTATGTTATGAACACCTGTTCTTGACAGATACTTTTAAGTCTAATCATTTTTATTGCGACGTCATAATATATAGTTATTATAATTAATTTAGATATTCACATAAAATGTTGTTTAAAATCGCAATTTCATAGCTATCTATTACTTTTCTAAAAATCCAGGAAGGGTAAAAATGTTTAAGATACATACCTAGCTGTTAATTAATTCCTATTTTATTATTTCCAATCCTCAAGAATATCAACTCCATTTAAAATGTTAAATCGAATATAACACGAGAAGAAAATAAATTCAAAAGGCAAGGATCTAAATAAGTCTACGTCGTGTATTGCATCGTAGATATCTTCGGCTTCTCTCTCCTGCAAATTCATTATATACTAAATATCCTTTTAGGAAATTTAAAAAAAAAATCACCAAAGGTTAATTTTATAATCTTAAGGAACATAAATAGCTATGACATTTAATTTTTTTCCCGGACCATTGTTACATTTTGTTCATTATATTGTGTACTCTGTGTTTAAATTTTCCATTGAACAATGGGTGTACTGTTGACAGTATTCTGTGCGTCTTTCGATGAAATCTGTTCTGACATTTTCCTGGTATAAATCTTGTCTCAATGTTACAAGAAACTCAAAATGTCTGATCTCTACTTCAGTGTATGTTGTCTGTGGTTGTTGCATCCATGGCTTATAATGTTGCTTATTGTTTGTCGAGTTTTTAAAAATAAAAATAACTCTTTGTTTAATAGGCAACATAAAAAAATCAATTGTATATTTTAGATAAAATTAGTTGTATGTGAATTTAAATTTCATTTTGCGTTTTATTTATGTATATATTTGTATAAACAAAATGAGCATTGTACATATTTATGATGTGCCATATATTCATTTTTATTTTTCAAATTTGCTTTTTAAATAAAAAAGTCGAGTACTTGTTTGTAATTTCTGAATGAACAGTAAGAATGATTGATTGATTGATTGAACGCTACCACTTGCCGGTGGAGAGCTGCAAATTTTGTCCAATATTCGTGCTCGGCACTTAGAGCCATTGATCAGAGAGGGATCTTTTTCCTGCCAGAACCTACTGCGACACGGAACCTCGGTTTCTACAGTCTAATCGTAAGGACCGGTCTCCACTTCCCACAGTGGGATTAAAACCCGCGACATTAGGTTCAATTCCTTACTTTGCGACTGTAGAGCAGACGCTCTAACCACTGTGCCACGCGGGATTAACTGTTAGAAAGCTTAATTAAAAAAAAACGAACAGTATCCAAGCTCAAAGGTTTATTAAACAATACAAAGGTAGAGAAGAGCAAACACGGACTTCCAAAAAATCAGAGGTGGGATGAAATCTCATGGAGGAGTTAGAATGCCCTACCGAACGCTCACACCCGCAATGTGCTCATTATCATGATTGAGAAATAAAGTGAAATCCAAGGACAATTCGGTGTGTATATATGTATAATGACCTGACAAAATGTATGAAAAACGAAAGTTAGGATTTGATTTAATGAAAGAAATTGTTTGCTGACAAGGTCATTGCATCGACCACAGAACTAACGAAATGATGACTTGAAAAGAAACTACTGATTTTTTTTCCAGCAATTTGTCTGTCAATAATTTACCTCGTCTAAAAATTATTCATACGTAGAGTTTCATCTTGCGTATCGAATCAATTGAGAGGTTTAAACTACATATGCAGGTGATGAAGGTATATTGCCGATAAGTAAGGCAAAGTGACGATTGAAAAAAAAGTCATCACGTTTATAGTAAAGCTTGGTAGTTAGATAGCAATTAATGTCTTTTCAATTAAAATACCCAAAAATGAAACAGATGTGTCAGACTCTGTGGTGTCTTTTGTTTCGAGCGCACCGGGGTATATGGCATCGACATAAGAATTGAAAAAAAACATTGTTGATTGACAATACTTCGTGATAAATATAAATGGCGAGTTGAAAGCCACGGCAAGTATTTTCTTCTTTTCAAAAGGCAGGACTTATTCACTGTTCATAGTAATCAGTCGACACCTGTGTAGACGGACGTATGCTATGCAACACTCGGTAGCGACAATGATAACGTAATACTTCGTCTAATGCAAGAAAGTAAGATACCAAAGAAACTTACAATTATAGTTGTACAGGTCAGTGCAGTATACAAAAAAACACAGATACATAACTGCAATTAAAAAACAAAGGTAATTAAGGAATCACTGTCTAGTTAGGAGAGTATGCTAGGGCATCAACAATAGTGGGAAACATGGGATAATTTGCATAACGGGCGAAGTGTTTATCATAGGGAAAACAATTGGAAATGGAAATATTGCAAGATAACTAGCACGAACACGGGTCGAAATTTCCACCCCGATACCCGTGACAATAAAGCAGTCAGGTGTGACGAATCTGAAGAGTATACCCTAGTGTTGATGTATCGTAGATAATGATGTCGAAAATGGCGTATACTTATATTTAAGAGTCGTGTTCAGCATTTAAATTTACGAATCAGAAACAGAGAAAAAACTGAACTGATAAGGGATAAGGTGCCATGGATGAATGAGCATCTCTTGTCGACCAGTCACACCCGCCTTGAGTTCCTTTAAAACGTTAAAAAAAACCGTAAACATAATTTTTAACAATTAGTATGAACAACTTTCATCAGCATTTAAATTTATAATTGATTGTATTTTTTGACAAGGTCATTGTATCGTCCATATTACTTGCAAAAGCCATTGGTTTCCAGGGGAATTCCAACAGATTAATGGAAGTCCGGATATTTAAAACTCATAGACATTGTCAAGTAGAGGCTTGAGCATCTTAAACATATCAACTGCATGGTACTTGTGTGTACAATAAAACTGTTTTGTTCAAAACAATTTTGTAATAACCAATGACAAAGTAAGTAAATTAACTCGTTTCATTTTTATAAAAAATGAGCTATCAATGTAATAAAAAGCTTGGACTTTAATTAATCGTGGGATATGGTG
Organism: Saccostrea glomerata; assembly: GCA_003671525.1. Classification (NCBI taxonomy): domain Eukaryota; kingdom Metazoa; phylum Mollusca; class Bivalvia; order Ostreida; family Ostreidae; genus Saccostrea; species Saccostrea glomerata. The sequence goes on from PRKT01000030.1 coordinate 1,188,471, forward strand.
GTATAAAGGGTTGAAAGGTTGTAAGTTTTGATAATAAGAAGAAACTTTTATTCCTTCAAATCTATATCATATGCGTTTACTTCATAATCATTTTAGGAAAATACAGAACAAAATATACTCAAAATACAGTTAGTTTCTTTCTTCGTGATTAACATATGCATGATTTAATTGTGTCCCATGAATTACAATATTGCTTATTTTAAAATGGAAAAATTACTTAACATAAAGCTTTGTCTCAGTTCATTTGGGTATTGACATTCCAATGATAAAAAATTCTGTCATTAGCATACTTCAAAGTCAATGTCTTTTTTTCATAAGATTTGTCAGAGTAAACGCAAACACACATATTTTTTCAAATAATCTGAAGTAAATGACTGAATAAAGCAACAATTACTCAATTAATTGTTAAAATCAAATTCTTACGTTTAACTTGAAATGATCAGCATTTCTTAAATTTTTGATAATTCCAGTAGCCTTGATTGCAATTATTTTCTGATGTGTGGGTAAATACAGACTGACGGTTTTAATACAAATTATTTTCATACTGATTTGTCTACGGATTTTGCAATTACCTAATCCTGCCAAAGAGTTCGCATTGGTTTTGATCAAATGATAGAAAATGCCCATGGCATCTTATTCCAACTCTTTTCAGAAGTATCGCTTTCATGTGTAATGATGAAATTGGTTTTCAACTCAATAATTGTTTGCTATTTTCATATTTTATAGGAAAGAGAAAACAGACTTAACTGATTTAAATTGCAAAACTAAACATCATTTCAATTGGTGACTATTCGTATAAACAAAATATTTTATGAATACGAAGATGAAAAAAAAACAGCAAAACAAATGGAAAACAATATCCACTGTGGTCTTTTATATATATTTATTCTAATAGAAAGATCTATATTTCCTTTTATGTTTTTATAAAACATTAACAGTTTACATGTTACTCATTAGAATGACTAATATGTCTCAATCTTTAGAGTCTTATCATAATTATGTGATAAATTGCTAACAGTTTATTAAGTTTAAAACTGATATCAATTGGAAATTTCTACTTTCCGAAGCATGCAAATAATGCAAGAAATTCAATGAGAAACAGAATTGTTTTGTCTCAAAATTGAATTAAAAGATTGACAGACTAGATGTAAACAAAGAGAAAAGATTTGCGTCTCTCAGCATTTCATTAACGTGATGATTTCTTCCGGTTTTACCGCCGACCTTTGATTTTTTTTACTTGTAAGACTCGTCGGAGGTAAAATGGTTAATGTCACAACAAATGAAAACATTTTGTAGTGTCTGAAAAAAGTTTTTGATCAAAGGCGTAAAAAAAGTTCATTAATTGAACCAAATTCTTTGTGGGAGATCTTCATTTTTTCAAGGTAAGAATATTTAAAGGAAGTGGCTTTCGCCGAAAAATTTGCCAAAAATTTTAGATAAATGACGTCAAATGCTTCTATTTTTGGTTCACCATGACCCATTCCTATTGACAACTTGAACTATAGTTTTCACAAACTCGGAAAAAATTTTCAGTCATAAATAATTAATGGTCAAATGCATTGTTCAATATTGGGGGGCTTTTATTTGTGACATTCTTTTACATCTTTCACGTAATAGTGAGATAGATAAAACAATGTATTTGTGAGGGGATTTAGAAATAATGTGATGAATCTTCTCGGCTGTTTCTTTCACAAAAAAACCCCACTTATTATCATTATAAGTTGAACATAAAAGTATAGGGTATTTTGCGTTGAAATATACAGTAAATATACAGAAAATTTTCTTTTCGTATTATTTCTTTGAATATTTTGGATCAAGCCCCACTCCATCGTTGGATCAAGTTCCATTCCATCGGTACATTTTTTATTGCGGTTATAGTATATGAAACATTTAAAAAAAAACCCAACGTTTTCATGGGATATGGACTTTTAGATACGAGTATTTATTAAACCAGATACTGAAGGTCATTGAATTCTACAATAGTACATAATAGAATGTGTAAATCATTTCACTGATTAGATAGCAAAGGTGAAAAATCTTCCATTGAATGTGCTCAGTGAGGGACTGGGTACAAAAAATTGTACTGGATATGACTGCTGTCCATAAGAAAAAGTTGACAAGATAGAATAACACTTGTCTCTGGATTCTGGTTTATTCCTGATATAAAAGGTTCGAGGATGATTGTGGAACTTTGAGATCGATCAAAATGATGTCGATGAAATGAAATTTCAGAAGCAATTTAAAGTACACAGCTCTTTCTGATCAGGTTCAGAAATTTGACTCTAAAGAATAGATTTGTTATCTTTCAATGCCTCTAGTTTGTCGAAAATCGATACTTTGCTTGCTTTTTGTAAATAAATAAAAAAAAACTATTAAAATGAAGAAAATTTAGATAATATATAATTTTTTTTTTCAAAATGGAATACTATCATGAAGTTCTTTTGGATTTTGTGCAGATAGTAGAGAAAATGATAAACCGTAGAATAAACAAAAAAAAATAAATTTATTTAAATAAAAAAAAAAACAAAATAAGAAATTATCAAAACAAACTCACTCTCACTCACCCTCTCTCACGAAGAAAACAAAATATAACTTTAAATTGAAAACCAGATAATATTGACAATGAAATAAAGATTTAACTTTAAACACAATCAATTGTCAATAAACCGTTGTTGGTTTCAAACCATAAATTGTAACTTTACTTGAAACAATAAAATAGAAAAATCAAAACTGTATTAAGTTAGTTTTCGCAGAAAAAAATCACCTTTTAATAAACAATATATGTAAATAAGAAATTCGTTAAATGTCAAATTTAATTCTTATAATTTCTTATTACTTAAAACCAGAATTGAGAGTTTGACTTTTGGCTATATTATTCCTTAGAATTTACACCATCGGGCCTCCATACATCGAACACCGCCCCTCTGATTCCAGCCCCGGACTCACAGGTCTCCCACTGGAAATCTGTAGAATTCAGTCCCTATTATTCAGTCGGGAACGTCACTTAATTTCTATGGACACTGTCCTTGCGCAACAGTACCACTCCCTACGTCAACCATGTGCTCGTGCCGCGCCCTCGCCTCTTCACACGACCAAACTCCCCCTTGGGTCCAGAAACTTACTACCGTCCCGGGTTTATAATCATAACCCCTCCGCACTGAAACAATAATTACTTTATCTAAGGCCTAAACACTACTCACTTAAACTACAAATGATAACCGACACCAAACCCGTAAATTTACAGCAAAACCCACAAAATATCTAAAAAGAAAATAGCTTACCGGCTGGAGGAAGAAATGCCCATGCAGTAAAATACGAGGGGTTATCAAAAAGTTCGTGGACTAGCGCCATAAAATTAAAACCGCTTTAGGCACATCAATGAATTTTAAAATATCTAGTAAGCATCATCTTTTCTATTTAAAGAATAAATCATAAATCATAAAATTTATTTTTTAATAAATTAGTAATGTTTATGTAAGCAATTGTATGTCCAGGCGGCGCAACCTCGAACATGACGTTTTTTGCGACCTATGTGTAACTTAGAAAAACTCTTTTGATATGAACATTTGAAATCCAAAAACCCCGTTAATTCAGGTATGTGTCGGGATACAATTATTCCATAAAATATGAAAATTTCACTTCATTCTGAAAGTTATATGGAATTTCTTCGTAAATTTTACATGGAATGTCCAAACAAATGAGGCCTTGAAAATTACGTCAAAAGGGGGGAGGGGTTTCCTTTTCCAATATTCTATAAAGTTCTGCCCTTCAAAAACTGGTGTAGACCTAAGAAATGTTTTAAACTGGCTACAGAGAAATAATAAACATCCAGAATACTTGTCTTTTAATGTCAAAATAAATTTAGAGAGAAAAGGGATGCACAGTTAATGTCAATTTGTAGTCAAGGTGTGAAAAATCAATCACGTTAAAAAAGACGTTGATCATGTGTTGTAGATATTGAACTCCCAAAAGCAAAATATGCTGCCGCAATCAAGCGAAGATCTCTCCCAATGTATAAATCCATTTGGAAGATTATAGTCATTGAAGGCCGCTGTTCATGACATTGTTAGCCATATAAAAAAAAGCGGGTTTAAGTCCTTACTCAGCACCAGAGAATCTCATCAAAATAAGTGTATGAAGTAGAATAAGCGGGCATTGAAAAAAAAAATGACGGTGTCGGACGTCATGAAAATAAACGACGACAGCGTCGAGTGATCATATAATGTCGTTTTTATTTTATAATAATATGGCAAATAATGAACGTATCAGGCTAAAATTTTCAACATTTCTTTATTTTTTGTTGTTTTATGTTCCATATAAAGTTTGAAAGCACAGACTACATAGTAATAATTTTATAGACTCAGTCCACGAACTTTTTGATAACCCCTCGTATACGACTCCTAGGCTACCCGTTCACCAGACTAACTTCTGGAATTCGCCATAGCAAATCGACTACAGGAACAAAATCAAAACGTGGCCGCACACTTGAAAAACAGCCACGACTCTCCCTGACCAAACCGGTTATACTAAAAATAGCTCTGTAAGCGAACACTTTTTCACTCTATGGAACCCAACTAGGGATATAATTACAACTGTCTACAAATAACAAAGCAAATAAAAAACATCACCAAACTTCATCACAAATACCTTTTTTTTCATTTTATATTACTATTTCTCATAATGAATATAAAAAAACCTGTTGATATCATATAAACCGGGACAGGTTACAGGCAAAGCACTTGATGTCACAAGGATTTAAACAACCTCGTTTAAAGTTAGGAATCGTAAATCGTATGGTTCTAATAATGATCATGTTAGCAAATACAAACTATAATTTGAACTTTTCCTGTCTGACATATCTTGTACAAATTGTTGGGCTTTGTTTTTATGCATAATTTGACTTTGGGTTCTTCAACCTGTTTACAGCGGGAGTGACTAATCAGCTGCATGGGCTTACATGTAATTCTTTTAGCCATAAGATCATCCCTCTGATATTTATAGGGATTTGTTTTTGATTTTGCCCTGTTCACAGATTGCAATTATTTGTAGGCTTTAGATCATTGTTCGTTGTTTCATCACCTTTTCCAATAATAATTCAACAAAATATTGATACTGTTTTCTGACAAAACCCTTTTTTACAAAATAAAATTCTTTGGAACCGTAAAAAAAGTCCATTAATCATTACAATTATTTATTTAGAGGTCTTCTTATTTCGCAAATACAACAGGTAAAATCAGGGGAAAACTTTTCTCAATCTGCTGCAGCATACGTATTTGCCCCTTTATAAAAAAAATAATCAAATGCAATCGCATAAATTTAAAGAGTCAATCAAGAATTGAATAATATAAGAAAAATGTCATTCATTTATATCATTATGATAATCAAAGTAATGAAAAATAACCTTGATGTTTTTAATTAGCCTTGGCCTAAAAAAGAGACGATTATTTATATCACAGATTTAAATGGTTAGCGGTGACGTTAAATGGAACAACAATACAAGATGATGTTTGTTACGAGTAGGTTTTTGTTTTTTACGATGAATATTGAATATTGTTGTTTGTTTTTTCAACTAATTTTTAATTATTCAAAAGAGATTTTTGGAAGGTCAGTTTGGAAGAGTTTGTGGTTTTGTAACATTAAATTATAAGGTTGTGCGTCATATGTTGTACTTAACTCTCCAGTCACGTGACCAGCGCAGAAAATATTCAGCAACATCGATTGTCTTTAGAAATGAATTCAAATGTCTGCAATTAATTTGCCTCCGCCTCTGGCAAAATGTGCATTAATGCAATGATACCAAATTGAAAGACTATCTTCAATTTAATCAATTATTCCCAAATATGAAATAATCCGTATATCTTCAAAGACATGGTCATTATTATAAGATCTATTTTCTTTACAGGTAAGACTTTAATATCTTTGATAGGGTGTTTATGGTGACACTTAGGTATAAAACAACATGCAAAACATAATGTCATTATTCTCTTATTGATATTATCATCATACTGAGACCAAAATAACAAGTGGACTAGCTTTAAAGAACTTTCATAGCGCATTCAAGGCTTCATTGTTACTGTTCATTTTTTGTTGAAAAGGTAAAAAAAAGTCATTTTTATAGCCTATCCATCGTACATAACAAAAGATATTACTTTTTGTAAATGTGAAACCTTTATATTAACCTAAGATGAAATCACTAGTTTTCGTTGAGGTTTAATTTTCGTTGTTTTCAAGGAATAGAAAGACCCATGAATTTATGACTACCATGAAAAGTAAAATTTCTAATGCATTACTAACTTTATCAAACCATGAAAGCAAACTTCGATAAATCAATATTTTTTCATCAAACTTGAAATTTTGACCCCATGAAAATATGTGAGTTTAAAGTATGATTATGTCGCACCGTATTTAGCTTACTCTAGAGTCGTTGAGGAAGGATATATTCCTTATGTACAGTTGCATGTTTGAATCCCAATGAGGAACGTGGTTACCAATCCATTTAATCAGATCGTTTAAAGCTAGGGCCCGCGTCAAAGTAGGTGCAAGCAGAAAAAGACCCCTCCTTGCTCAATGTCCATGAGTAGTAAGTATAGGAATAGAACTTGCAGACCTCTACCTTCAAGTGGTGGCGTCTCAATATTAGTGAAAAATTCTCGAAAGGGACATTAAACAAACAAACAAACTTTTAAAATTAATATCTATACAATTAAGACACAAGACAGAAATATAGAAAAATTAAACCTCTTCTCTATAATTTTTTTGTTGCTTAACCTTACAAAGGTATCTATCCATATTCTTTATATACTTTTACAGCAATATGAGCTGCATTTTGTAAAATTTTATTTTGCTGTTAAAATGTGATATTATGACAAATTTGTATGTAAATTAAACTTTTATGATCAATTAGACGTATACAATCTAATATACAGTTTTATGAAAGTTATCGTTATTGTACAGGACGAGAATAATGTAATTTTGATTCATGCAATGCTTATAGATAGTTCTTCCGTCGCAAATTTGAACAACAGAAGTTTATTAACATTAATTTTTTTCTTTCATTGAAAAGGTCATTCAAAAATTTGCAACAAAAATTCCGACATCAAAGTTGCAGCTCACGTTGCTTTAAACATGTTGTCAAATCTAAAGCCTACAACGTGTGTTTACGAAACAAGATTTGAGCAAATATTTCCATTAGATTATTCTTTAATGATAAAAAAACGATTTTAATTTCTAAACAATTTTTTTTGCAAATGATTAAAAGAGTTTCAAGAAACCGATTAAATCCCCTTCCTTAGAATCACGGTGTATAAACTAAGAATATCAGGTACGGTGGGCCTGAATATATTAATGATCTTGTTTTATATTTTGGGCATTGCAGGCATCTTCATAAACTGAGATTGTCATCAATCAATTTACAATGAGAGATAATATATCATTTCTTCCAAAAATAATTACCAAGACCGCTGAATCATTGAAGTCTGAAATAAATGAAAAAAAAGTATTCGTGTTTAAAAACCACGGATAGTATTTTATCATTCAAATATATGCCATGTGGCAATTATCAACCTAAATTAAACTTTGGGTGTGATTTATACGGATAATTCTTCCTGAAATAATTCAAATCAGAAATGTCAATATAAATTTGAAAAATTGAAATAACCTTCAAGTTTTTTCATTGAATTAACAAAGATTTGTTTTCAGTAGAATTTCGGGGACTGCATTCATTAGTTTACAAAAAAATTATTTCAAATGCAGGTTTATACAATAAATCTAATAAGTGCAGGTGATATATTAGATATAATAATAAGACATTTGGAGGATAACTGTATACCGTGATCAAAGGAATAATGTCAATAAGCTTTCTTGGAAAAAAAATGTTCAAATGTTACTTACTAATCATAATTAAAGATGATTGATTCAAAGTCCTTATCAGGATTCTTCCTAGTATAAAACAATCGAAATATTCACAATTAATCTGAATTGACGCACAACATCAAAGAAATATTTCTTTAGCATTAATACATTTTCAATTCGCAGAAAAATTGCATTATAAGGCGAAATAGTTTAGAAAATTAAATATCAGAGTAGCTTCTTTTGTGAACATTTATTTCTCATCATTTTAATTTAAAGATATCTTAAAAAAACTACTAGAGTTCAAGAATCGAAACGGAATTTATTTTTATAAAGGTTGATTCAGTCAGAATTATACTACTTTTGATTTCAAACAAATTGGAATTAAAAAGATACACAACTGATCAAATAAAAACATAATTTTTAAAATACACTTTTTCATGTTCCGTTGTTTTCAAAATATTTTTGTATGAAAAATAATTTGGGTAGATCAGCAAGATTGCTCTCTGTGTGTTTTTCTTTTTTGAAAATTATTCACAGATTAAGCTATTTTGAATATTGATTACATTTGTGAACTGTATATCTTTTTTTTTGTATTTACGAGGGAAAAGAACCTATTTGGTTGTTCTATTTCGATATAGTTCCCAAATTAATATTGAAATGGGAAATATCAGTGCAAACAAAAAGTCGTTCATTTACACAATGTGTTTGCTGAATGAGCAAGAGCAAATAAATCTAATTGCCTGATTTAGATTAGATTTCATGAGTACGTCACTTTACCACAAATTATTTTGCGAAGAAAGTTTCCCTTGCCACATAAATAGTTTGTTAATGAAACATATAGAGAGAACGAACAGTATTGATCAAGATTAAAAGTCCATAAAACAGTACAAAATAGGAGCATAGCAAACACGGACCTCCAAAACATAGGCGGGATCAGGTGCCATGGAGGAGTAAGCATTCCCTGCCGACCGGTCACCCCCGCCGTATGCTCCTTGTCATGATCGGGAAATGGCGGAAAAATCCCGTCGTCAATTCAGTGTATAAATAATAGACTAACAATTAGTATGAAAAAAAAACCCACAACAGTCAGCATTTGATTCAATGATAAATTGTATTTGCTAACAAGGTCAAAGTAGCGACCATAGAAGTTACGAAATGATGACTTTAGACAAGACAGCTAAAATTCCTGTTTCATCAACCTGTTTGTCAAAAATTTACCTCGTTTTAGAAATTCTCCATACGTAGAACATGCTCTTGCGTAACAAATCAACTGAGATATAATGATTTTAGGTATTCATAATTCTGGTAAATCGAAAGGGTTCGAAAGGGCATTATATACCGAATATTCTTTCACATTACAAATCTTCCATCTTTCCATGAGGGTAAACATATTAATATTCATATACTTAAGCAGTATTCACTATTTACTTAAAGTAATACCAGTAAAAAAGCTTCAAAGGAACCATCTTATAAGGGTTTTATATTGAATTTCTGTCTAAAAAAAAATTGAAACTCTGACTCAGCTGAGATTTCATTTAAAAGGATGTGCCAAAAAAATTTGTCTATCTCAGTGTACTTGAGCTGAATTTCCTTTTTCAAAAAAAGAAAATTATTATTCCTAAAACAGTCCTTAATAATTCACCAAACAGTTGTGCAGACCAATTATCAGTATTTTAAGTGCTTCATTATTTATGCAATACTTTGTTGCATGATAATAAAATTCACAGTTTCCGCACCCTTTGATTCATCTTTTGTCATCTCCATTCCCATTAAATGGTTATGATTCCACTACGACTATAAAGAATATGATTGATCAGCTAATCCCGATTAATAAACCTAAAAAAAGTAGAGTAGCTGTGGAGTCTTTTCCTACCTGTCAACATGCTTGACTGAAAAGTTGATAGTTATTATTTTTTTTGAAAAATAAGAAGCAATACTTTGCAGCCTGACGACGTTGCAAATCTTTAAAAACATGCCTATGAAAGTCTCTTTAAAACCCAAAAGATGGACCGTAATTTCTTACGGTCCATATTATTACTTTGTTATGATTTCCAAACGAAATTGGTACTTTTTTGATTTCTTTGTAAAAATTCATTTATTGGTTATGCGTCGCTAATATACTCATATCTACAGAGAAATATACTTACATGTATTAATCCCAATTTAAACCAGTTTAATCGAAACATTCAGTCCGAAAGAAAATAATTGAGTTTGTCTCTTTTTCTTCTTCTTTTTTTGGTTTAATTTGCTGTGAAACGTCTTTAAAAAAAAAGACTATTGCATAAAAAAGATAAGTATATTAAGAATCTACCACCTACCGAGGTTGCAAATTTTGACCTTAACTTGGAACTTACGGCCTTGGAAAAGATAACAAAGTAGTGCCAGCACACAGAATCTCAGTTTAAACCGTCTTATCTGAAGGATCGGCCTCTGCGACATAATTGTCAACTCCTTACAAATCTAGAGAATACGCCCGCGTGGAACAGTGGTTAGAACGTCTGCTCTATAGTTGCGAAGGAGTTGATAATTACGTTGAGGGTTAGAATTCCACTGTGGGACATGTAGACCGCTACTTCAGATGAGACCTATAAATCGAGGTCCTCTGTCGAAGTTAGTGCTGGCACAAAAAGATCCCTCACTTCTAAATGGCCGTAAATGCCGAGAAAAAAAAATTGCAGCCCTCAACGGTCAAGTCTCCATATGCGAATTTATTTTCGATAGGACGTTAAACAATATACCCCGGTATAAATAAACATCTCTCGACATCACGCTGTAATCAAGCGCTGGGGACGAAATTATTTGGTAAACAGTTAGTAGGACAGCAACATTATTTTCTGAATTATCTAGTCATGCGAAAAAAAAATTGAAAAGTAGGCATAAAAAATAAACTATTAGCATTTCTTCATTATTTATTATATGCATTTTTTTGGGTAGAAATAACTATACACAAAACAGAAAGTTGATTTTTTTAAAAGGGCACAGTAAATAAAGAAGAATAATCTTAATAGATTTATCATTTGTTTACCCTAAGTACAAAGATGTGTAACTTGCAATTTAATAAGAGATTGTTTTGCAGTTGTCCTCTGTGGATTACTAGAAAGCAGTTCAAGCCAAAGAGATGGGCGTCAGTGTGAAACGGGGTCTACCGACAAGGTTTGCCAACCAGCCGTTGAGATTGGGCTTTTCATCCCGTCAAGAAAGCAACGACCTCGTCCAAAGAAACCAACCGCACGTCAATCAGTGTCACCAAAGAAAACAGCTACAAGGAGGACACGGACGAATCAACGGTCCTTGAACAGTCCGACACAATTCCGAATTCATAACATGAACGACTTATTTAGCCATGCAGCCAACAATCATCAAACCAAGTTATACAGACCCCCTCTTAAACCACCGCAAAATATCAGGTCAAAAACCTCTCAGAGTCAAAACCTTTTAACTAGTGTCAGTACAACCACTCAAATTACACCCATAAAAAATTGGCTAATGGTTCTCCCTCCTCCGCCCCCACCGATTCAAATTAATTTGAAACAAAGCAAGCATACATCTTCCTTAGTTCAGACAACAAATACATCCAAGCAAAATAAAACCATTCTTGATTCCTCAGACTTCTTAAAAACAAGGGAAAGTCCAACAACTCGTAATATACCAATAGAAAATTTAAATGGAGGAAATGGTATAGGTGTTTCAGTTTTGAAAACAAAGAGTGATAACCAGAGTCTGAAAATTCCAGAAAGTTTTTTAAATCAAAATTCTACAATACAGTCAGAAAAATTAATTGATGAATCAACAAAAAAGAAACACAAAGCTTTTAAAAAGAATAATAATGATAATAGAAATAATCAAGGAAAAGTAGAAGGTGAAATAAATGGCAGAAATAAATCTAAAAATAATGGAAGGAAGTTCCAACGAAATCGAAAGAAAGATAAAAACATCAAAAGAAAGCAACTCAAAGAAAGGGAAATAAACAATTCTCTCAGCCAGTCACATGAGGGAAAAATTGAAACAAACTCAAAAAAGAAGAACCTGTCAATTTTAACAACTCCATCACCCAATGTTTTTTCAACATTTGCAATTATTTCGAATCCAAATCGTGGATTGGCAACACAAATAAAAAGAACAGAGGAAAAGGAAAATCAGAAAGAGACAAGAAGGAAAGAGGAGATAAATGATAAAAAAGCAGGAGACACTGGAATCTCTAAGAAGAATCAAAGAAATGATCAGAAACTCAGAACAACTCCAAAAACAATACATAGTACATCAGAACATCCTGTAACAATTGGAATTCAACTAAGACAGGTTGCAAAAGAAAAAGTAACATTGGGAATCCCACTTAAACAAACTCCAAAAGAAACAGTTACATTGGGAATTCCACTAAAACAGGTTCCAAAAGAAACATTCGTGTCAAAATCTACATATATGATGAATAAAACTACGACATTAAGTATTATTTCACAGCGACAAAAAGATCATATTAAAGGAAAGACAATAACAAGGTCAAAATCACGTGGGGAATATCCCGAGGAAATCTTAGGAAGGCCAATGTCTCCAACCATTGTTGCAACAGAAAATTCTACTGTCTCAACATCTCATCTTATGATAACGACCATGACAAATAAACCTTCATTGAGCCTTAATGAAAGCAAGCAAAATTTACCAGTCGAAGATTCAGTTAGGAAAAATCGAAATGCGAGTGTACTTCAACAATTTCAAAATCAACTTCAATTGAATTTTCAAAACGAAACAAATAAAAACGATGATAATAAAACAGCACAAGACAATCAACCAACAACATCACCGAATAAAAAGACAGCATACTCAAAAACCCCTTCTCTTGCAAAAAAGTCCTCTACTGAAAACATCAGTATAAATGCCGATATGAGAGAAGCATTGCATGACTGTAACAAAAGTAAAACAAAGAAACGGCCCCAAGTCATCAGGTCTAGATCTGGAATCGATGCATCAAGAAATTTTTCATTAGGTACCACTACCCTGAAACCAAAGATTAAGATCACACAGCGAGGCTGGACCTCTAGTGACAGTCGGGTATCGGCAGTAGGCATTGGATCCATCGGAGTGGTGGTGATACTGTCCATTATCTGTGGAGTGATCTGTCTAGATGCTGCTACATTGTACAGGGATGCAAAGAGAATCAGAAAAAAGATATATCGCATATTTAGACCACTGAACAAAAGTCAAAGCAAAGAATATTCTGTTTCTAAAAAGGTGCCAAAATGGGCACATTTTGTAACGACCAGAGATGCATAAGAATAATTTTAAAGTATTGTTTCGTAAATGTCTTGGTCAAAGAGATTGAGAATTGACAGAAAGCTATATAACACAGAATAATCGTGTACTTAAGAATCCTTTATACACTAATAAATTTTTTTTTAGATTTAAATAATGCAAAAAATAAATTTCTAAACTAATTAGACTTTTTAATATCCTTTTTCAACTGGGACTTACATATTGATCTTATGAAACATTTAATTCTTTTTTCATTTCTGTAATAATCTTTGTGAATACAGACACGCCTACTAATGTTATAGTGATTTGAAGACACGTGCATGGTTTAGGTTGACCTACTGTAAAGGGGGAAAATAACTCGCGGTGTTAATATTCGCTATATTCACGGTGTTTATAAATCCGTGAATTCAAGAAACAGTGAATAAATTTTCAATAATCTCCATGCTTTATTTGGAAATTTGAGAATAGACTATGTTAGGTAGACTACGACAGGTAGTTTCAGTAATTACGAGTAGTACTCGTCATTCAATTATTTTAATTATCACTCTTTACCTTAATTCAAATCGGCAGATAATAACTCGTGTTTGTTCAAAAGCTGTTTCAATAGCCAACGCTACATGTTTCATCAATCGAAACACGTGGGCCATGGGTTTTGTTACCCGTGCGTAACTAATTTTACCACGTGTATTTGTTACCTGCATTATCATGCATATTAGTTTTTATCAACATTTTGGTTTTAAAAAATCATTCAAATTAATATCGAACTTACTGAAGATGTGGAAGATATTATTTCGTCGAACTACATAAACACATCTACTTCCTTCCAGTGGTTTTTCGCCGCGTTGTATTGAAGATCTTGGATGTTTATGCACTCATCGTAATACCATGTATGAAAGTCATTTGACGTTTAGAGTGTAGGACTTTTAGTAACTCAAATTGCTTTAATTAATCATTAATTAAATCTATCAATTTTATATAAACCTACCCTGTTGTTCGTGTAATAAAAACACCGCTGTAGAATGTCGTTTACATGTAGCTATGGTATGGATTAAATGAATATATACAAGTGAGGTAACTTTGATTATATACCAATTCCGCGAATTCAAGAAACCGCGAACGTGTCAGATGAGAGAAAAACGTGAAAAATCACAACCCGTGAAATAAATCCCCTATACAGTATTCAAAGATTATAGGGTAGAACCGGCTTTATAAATGATGAGTGCAATAAACAAAAAATTCTATGGTCTATATTTTTTAAAAACATGCCCTATGAACACCCTTTTGAATGATCTTCATGATTTTAAACAGAATATGAGGTGGGGGCACAAAGCACTATCTACATTATCTTAGCTTTTGGATAAATTGCGCAGGGGTGGGGTTAAAAATCACAATCTACTTTATCTTTGCTTTTGAGAAAAATTGCGGTCAAAATTAGAGCCTACTACCGACAATCTTTTTCCAAAATCGCCTGATACGCTGGTAGAATAGTCCTTTGTTTACCTTATATGCTATTGTTATTAATGCTCACAGAGGTTCTTGCCACGAACAATTGACCAGTCGTTGAATGAATAGCAAAAATTTACACCAACTACATTTTATATTCATTACTTATGAAAAAAAAAATACAACTGTAAATACGTCATGGACGTTTGTTGTTCGTTGTTCGCTAGAAAATATGCATAATAAAATGTACTCTGTGCCAAGTTATAAACTGCAGCGCTTCAAAGCTAAGGCAAATGAGCAGCATCTCTTAGGCATTCAAATGGACAACAGAATGTTTGTCATGTCAATGCCTGTGTTCATATCTGATTTTGTCCAGGGACCTGACAATTGTATTCATCGATAGAACTAAAGGAATGGCGACGCAAAATGTTTTGTGCCCTTTCCATCGCCTTAAGATTTTATTTTTCAAGCGTAAAATTCCTGTAAAATCCGTAGTAACTCAAAATGCAATTTCATTCTCGTTCAGCTGATTTGTCAGTGTAAGCCACCTCACTTTTTATTCTGACGCCAGTAAATATGCCGGTAGTTCTAGTTCCCATGCAAGTATGTTTGTCCAAAAGGAAATTTTAATATAAGATTGCAGAAAATAAGTCGTTAAGGATACTTATTAAACTTTGAATGAGTTCAATAGAAAATAAAGTACATTTCTACACATCTTACAGGGTTGTAAAAATTGAAACACAACATAAATTTTCTGTTTACAGTGTCTCTACGTGCCTCCTAGCCACATTTCTTGAATAACTAATCTTATCTCGCTGTAGTCTAGACACATCTCGCAAGAGCTACTGTCAGAGCTACTCTAGATCTGAACTTTTTGATACCCCTTGGTTTTATAATTTGCAGAACACCGAAAATAAAGGGTTCCGAACACATAAGTAGGGGTGGCAGAGTGGATATATACTACTAGTATTCAGATTGGGCTTCGACGGTTTACTGCTGGATTTTAACATCGAATTAATACTTTTTATCCATTCTGACAAAGAGTCTAGACTTTTTTCTATTTTAAGCTCATTTGAGTAACCTTCGACAAAATTTATCATATTTATAAAATGTCGTTGCCAGTAGAAAAAACGGCCAGCATTTTTTCCCTTTTAAAATCCGTGATAAAATATCCTCATTATAAACTATTTTCAAGACACCAATGTTGCAAAGCCAGATAGAAGATAGAAGAATAATAGTTGAAGGGTAATGAACATAAATAAGTCAAAAAATTCATTTGGTTATTTTCGAGTTACTCCTCTTAGCCAAGTGTCTCGACTTTCAGAAAATGCATTATACTCAGTATATCCTAAAATGTATATAAATTAATTTTATTTGTAGTTGTATTTCAGAAGTAATTTGTTTATCAGCAATAAGGTAAAAATTATATAGCAAGACATACTCTAGTTGCTCTTTACTAATCGATGAGATACTTTTTAAATGGGGCAAAAATCTTGATTAAAAAGAATAACGAACATTTTTTGAAATCTGAATATAAACTGAAAAACAGATAATTATTTATATTTATCATTTGAAGTTTTATATAATCAAAGAAAATTTAAATATTTCTTCCATAAAGTCTACATTTTCTTTATGAAAATCTACAACAAATCTACAACTATGGGTATACTTTTAAACATAAACTCAAATGAAATAAAAATAAGCAGTCTGTTTGCCAAAAAAAATATTACAGTAATCATGAGTCCAATGTTGGAATTATTATTTTTTTTCAAAAATGCTATGCTAAGGTTTTCTTACAAATAAGTACAGAAAATTCACCGCCTCTATAGTGACCTGTTGACAGGGATGCTTACTTTTCTTTTGTACCCGATCCCGCTCTTAATGTTTCTGTCGGTTCCTTCTATGCTCTGCTCATATTTTCTTTTCATTTTTTGAGTGATGAGTGTGCATTATTTTGACAGTTTTATGAAAAGTGTTCTTATTGCAGCAAGACAAATAGTGGTTTTGTGCGTGCACTTCTATTGTCCTCTTGCGACGAGGTACCATTTATGTGTACTGTGAGCAATATACAAACATATACTGCCTGATGATCTGACACATCGACACTGCCTAATTGGTATTAACTTTCAATGTCAATAACTTCATGTTTGTTATTCCCATGATTTTATTTAGGAACTCCCCCTTCAATTTAGTATAAACAGTTGATTATCAAAGATATATGATTTTCCATTTCTTTATGATGGATTCTAATTTCCAGAAATACTGAAAATGTTTTTGCTTTACCTAAATGATATAAAAGATAAAAAGTATATTTATAATCGGGACCCTCTGGATGGTCATGCAGATGGACATTAATTAAGATGGACACCAGTTTTTTTCATATCTGTACTGTCTTTGATTAATAGCATTCTTCTTTGCTGCAGTAAATCACAAAAAAATGTTAAACCACCTGAATGCACACAGGATTTTTTCTACACGTGTCATCTAAGAAAAGAAACCCATTATTTCCACTGCTGTATTCTTAGTTTTTTTGTTGTTGATTCATTGCCTATTATTATAGTCCTACTTTCAGCTTGAAACAATATGGATATAATTCTTACTGGTCACTGTCTCAGACCTAAATTAAATGTTTTACCCAAGATCTGTAAAACAAAGTAAATTCAAATAATGTGTTTGCTCTGCTCCTATTTTGTATTGTTTTATGGACTTTTGATCTTGAATACTGTTTGTTATCTCCATATCATTTAATTTCTATAAAATACTTGATTCTGATTGGATAAAAAATTCTTTTGATAACTGCATCAATAAAATCTAGAGTTCGGTTGCACTAAGCAGCCGGAACTACTTTGACAGTCGGTACATGTATATTCCCCGCTTCCAGGTTACTTTTTGAAGGAATAATCAGATACCTTTGCTTTAATAAATATTTTCCTGAATTTCGGAACCTGTCCGTTAGGCTCCTGGCTTATTTTCTACTTTCGTTTCATTTTGAATTATTCCCCTTTGCTAAACAAATTAAATTCGTCTGCATGACGACAATACAGTTACGGGAAAGAAGGGAAGAAATCCTTAATCGGCATACTTTATATAAATGTTTGACTTTGAGATATCTGGTATGAAACAATAGAACTCTGAAAAAAAGTTTTATTATGCTACCAAAGCGGGGAAAACCGAAAATCTGTTAAATCGTGGGAAACGAGTGATCGAGAAAAACGACACTGCATGAATTGAGGATGGAATTCTTTAATCTTGAACTATCGGCAGCAGACTCTTTCAGGTTTTACAGCATTGACAGGTTGTGATATGTATATAATTATATTCGGTTTGAAATTCAAATGAAAAGATGCGCAAATGAAATCCAAAATTTCTGTGACCTAGAACTATTAGGATATTTGAGTAGCTTCCCTTTACATTTACGAACTTAGATAACTTACCGGGGAAAATATACACAGAGGGATAACACAACAGGTAAGTTTTTTGTGTTAAAGAACTGTAAATTATTTTAGAGACTGTTGGTAATCACACGACAATATTTGAGAACGTTTTTCGTTAGCATGGTCAGAGCCATTTTGAATTTTCAGCAACGTTAACGTTTTGGTGATGTATTCGTGCGCACTGTTTTTGATGCATAAATTTAATAGAAAAGTGAAAGAAACTTTCATTTTATTAATTTCAAATCTTAATTAAATGATAAGAAATGAATGTAATAATTTTTTCTTTGATCGATGTATCAAAGAAAATTTGGACGGAAAACTTTTTCATCAATGCGCTACGCGCATTGATGAAGTTTTCCGTCCAAATTTTTCTTTGATACATCGATCAAAGAAAAAATTATTACATTCATTTCTTAAATGTTTCATAAAAGTAGTATAATCTCCATCAGGATACAGAATCTACTATTAAGAGTTCAAGTATGTGTAAGCGTCTGACACATATCTGTTTCATTTTTGGACGTTAATAGCAATCTAACAACCAAGTTTATGATAAACGTATTGACTTTAACTTTTAAATCGTCAACGTCCTTACTTATGCAGCAATATGCCTTCAGCACCTGCATACGGGATTTATATCTCTAAGCTGATTCGATACGCAAAACCATGCTCCATGTATACGAGATAAATTATTGACAAACAAGTTGATGAAACTAAAATATCAGTAGTCTCGTTTAAAGTAATGTTTTCGTTAGTTCTATGGTCGATAAAATGACCTAGTCAGCAAATACAATATATCATTCTGACCGACGTTTTTCATACTTATTGTTAGTCTATTATTTATATACTGAATTGACGACGGATTTTTCTCGTTATTTCCCGATCATGACAAGGAGCATACGGCAGGTGTGACCTGTTGGTAGGAGATACTCACTCCTTCATGGCACCTGATCCAATCTCTGATGTTTTGGAGGATTGTGTTAGCTCTGCTCCTACTTTGTATTGGTGAATCGTGTACAATTTCATTCGTTAATTCATATTTAACAAATGTTAAATGTTTTCTCTGACGCAGATTCTGATATCATACTGGATATATTTAATCACAAAAAATATTTCTTAAGTGTACATTAACATGCTAATATTATCATTACAATAACATAACAAGACATCTCTCGAAACTTGCAATATTCCTGTTAATTATTTAAACAGACATACAAGTGCACTAATTTCTCATTATATTCAATGATAAACAAACGTATCTCAATACAATAAAATGATATGCATGCATAAATTAAAATATGTGAAATGATTTCGAATATGTTTGGAAAATATGTTCTTGAAATTTTATATAAACAATACATTTAAACTATTACGATTGTCTCCGACCTTTTTTTTTTTAAATTTTCATTTTTTAAAGACGATTTTTTTTCTGAAATTTATGACAATATGTAGATTTCCAGCTAAAACTATGTCGCTAAGGTGATAGTTGTAGGGTAATAAATGCATCACAACTGTCCATCGTGTCAAGGAATTTTAATTAAAATTTCCATTTATTTTCTCAGCTTATTGTTAACTAAAAATATGACAGAGACAAAAAAAAATTTACGTGTTTCCAGAAAAATAGTGAATTATCTCCATAATGAGAATAAAATTCATATTGTTACATTAAAAAATACGGGGACAGAAGGTCTCCTCTAGCAATAAAGCAACATAAAAATTGTAACAAATGCCCCTTGTGTAAAATTTTATAAAAACTCGAAACTTTTTTACCTCGTAAAAAAAAACAAACCCAATTATAACATTAATTACTTGAAAAATAGTACTATGTAACTTAACATTAGATTTGATAGCCAATATATCCAGTGTATTTTTGTTTTAATTAATTTTCATAAGCTTTAATTCTATTTTTAGCTGCCAGATGAACATTATATTGAAACAAAATGCATGTTTAATAGGATTAAATATATCTTAAAAGATAAATATGCATACTGATGCTGATATGAAAGTTCCTTGGAACATTTCATCACTAAATTGAAGAAGTTACATCGGTTATCGAAGAAACTTTTTTTCTCTTGGTACCTATCTTCATTGAATCAAAAATACATCTTTAAAGTTTTCAATGTCTATGAGTCTTTTCTGTGGTATAAGTAAATATGAAAGTTTTTTTCAAATGATTTTATGCTTTCACATTCAATATGTATGATCCCTTTAATTTTAATATCACTTGCGATTTGCAAATGAAGGATTAGAACCAAATACCGGCCCTTCAGCTCCACATTTAGATATATCGACGACAAATTGTCACTTAACATTGGTAATTTCCATTCTTATGTCGATACGATAAATCCTGGTGAGCTTGAGATAAAATATACCACAGAGTCTGACATTTTGATATTTGGACAATCTAACAACCACGCTCTATGATACTAGTATACGTGATGACTTTTACTCTTCTATCGTCAACTTCTCTTACTTATGAAGCAATATACCTTCATCACCTGCATGTGGTGTTATATGTTGATTCAATACGCAAGAGCTTGCTCTAAGTATGAACAATTTCTAAAACGAGATACATGTATATTGTTGACAAACAGGTTGGTGAAACAAGAATATCAGCAGTGTAAGTTCTATGGTCGATACAACGGCCTGACAGCAAATACAATTCATCATTGAGCCAAATACTGAATGACGTTTTTCATACTAATTGTCAGTCTATTATTTATACACTGAATTGACGACGGATTTTCCCTTTATTTCCCGATCATGACAAGGAGCACACGGCAGGTGTGACCGTTCGACAGGGGATTCTCACTCCTCGAGCTCTGCCCCTATTCTGTACTGTTTCATGGACTTTTGATCTTGAATGCTGTTCGTTATTTCCAAGTTTCATTCAATGTATTTTATCACCCTTACTGTGCACGACTTTACTGACCATGATAAATGACTTTTTTCGATATAACTTCCCTATTTTTATTTCTGCAAATGAAACTCAGTATATTCTTTAAAAAAAAAAGGATATTATACAAACTGAATTCTCTCTTCATTTGTGTTTGTGTGCATTTAGAGAATTTTATGGGATAATTAGTTTACGCTGACATGAATACAAATAATTCTGTACTAATTATACCTGTCAGATAACGCATACTTTCAATGACTGTAAAACACTGACGCACTAAAGAAATATTAGAACCGTAGAGGGCACATATGTCTTCAGTTCAATTTAAGAAAATTTATATCAATTTTAAGAAATTACAAAAATATATACATTTAACAAAATTTTGATGGACAAATTACAATGGCTGACATCGTTCTCGGTGGTTAATTAATGTTGAGGATTAATTCATCTATCTCGTGTTTTGACTGGGTTACCTATACGGGTTCTATAGTGTACCAGGTCTATTATCCGCGACAAAGGAAAATTAACGCGTTTGTTCCTTTTTTCAGACACAACATTACAGTGGTCTGGGAATGATACATGCGTAACTTTCAAGTGTCATGTCATCTCTACAAATCCCAGTAGACAATTTAAGAACAGATGTATACTAAGTATCCCCCTATATTGAAAAAAAGTCATTTGAGAAGGATTATAATTTTCTATACCATATCTCAAAAAGAGATGTTTGTAAAACACTTCTGCACGCTCCTCCAAAAAATATTAATTTTCCTTCGTCTACGGGGCATAACTCTATCCAAAATGGCTCTATCGTACCCAAAACACAGCTCGACCTAGTTATTCTTATGATAAATATGTATATCAAATTTAATTTCAATTTGTGCAACCTCTGCGAAAAAAATGAAAGGAAACTGATGGTGGACCGACAGACAGACCGACAGCAGCGAAGCAATATGCCCTCTCTTCTTCGAAGGGGGGGGGGCAAAAATATTTAATGTTTAGCTCAGATATAATCGTCGCAATTCAAGTGTTTTTAAAACGGTTAATATACTAAAATTTTAACAGTGAATTATTAATAATTATTTTATTTTTATATTTTATTGAAAAACAAAGGTATTGAACTTGTCATGTAATTAATCATCTGACACAATACTTCCTTTGGTTTTGCTATTCAGAAAGAATAACTTTAAACAAAAGATATTTAACACTTCATTGAAATTAAATAAGACAATGAGAATTATTCAACGATCAATTGAATTTGAATAATGAATGGCATCAATCCTTTTGTTAAATAAATGTTTGATAGTTAATCAAAGCGATTATTTTATTTGTTTTTGTGTACATCAAATTTATCTTTATTAAGTGCTTTGTAAAGTAAGATACACTGGCATTAAATTTTACTTCTCCCACTCATATTGTTAAAGTATGCTTAGACCATTTGTTCTCCGAGCAATAAAAAGAAAAATAAATATAGGCTACGACTCAATCAAGTTGAAACTTTCAAAATGAATTGTCCTTAAATAGATTTTAAGATTTTAAAATAAATTTTTGTTTTAAATTAAAGTTAAAAATAGAGCCTTTTTCAATATTTTGAATTAACTGTAGAAAATAAGTTTATAGGAATAAACTACTCCATTCTAGTAAAACAATTTCGTCCAATTTATCTTCGAACATTAATTATAAATATATATTTATACCATGATTACCCTTTTATCCCGTGGATATGACTCATTGGATATATTTTGATATCCCGCATTTGTGACCTCACAATTGGTTTAACGTTAGAGAGATGAAATCAAATAAAATAAAGTCCTTTATAAAACTGTGTATTTATCATTGATTGTAAGATATTAAACATGGGATAAAAAGAATCTCCCATTTGTAGTTGGATAGGATTTTTATCCAACTCGTTGTGTGATTTGATCCCTTCGCCAAGGCTCGGGGATTAAAACACACAACTCGTTGGATAAAATCTTACCTAGCTACAAATCATGTGAGATCCTGTAGGCCCATTTATCCCATGTTTACTTCTTGGATATGACTCATTGGATATTCTTTGATATACCACATGTACAATTAAGTGCAGCGGTGATGTCACAATGGTTTTTGCATTAGTGTGATGAAGTAAAGTGAAGTCTTAAATAAAAACAGTGTAAAGCATTGGTTGTGAAGAATTAAACATTGGATAAAAACAATCGCCCATGAATTGTAGTTGGATATGATTTTTTCGCCAAGGCTCGGGGATAAAAAAAACAACACATTAACTCGTTGGATAAAAATCATGATATCAAACTTCAAATCATGGCATATCATATATATTCATATGTATTCATGTACATTACAATTGTCTCTTTTTTAAAGAGGTAGCCTCCTTTAAATTACAGCATTCAAAAAGTCTTTTAAAATTTAACATGAACATTATTTTAAAGAATTAGATACATGGAGAAGAATCTTCTTTTAATTGGTAAGGCAACAATAAACTCAACATTTTAATAAGATTGATATGACATGCAAACTTCTTTGTTGAAAATTAGAAGTTTGTCAGATCATTTATGTATTCCTATGATATATTGTCATGTAATATAAGCTTTATACTTATTCAAAGTTGTTCAAGTACACATTTTCTAAAGAATGTTTTGTTAATGTTTTGGATAGTTATAAAAGATCTGTTTTTATTAAAAGGGGGCCATCAGAAGATGCAGAAGTAGGACATTTTCCCAAATTTCATCAATTCTGCTGGAATTTTGTCAAATTCGAGATACTTTTCACTTCAGGAAACATAATGCACATGCCTATCTGAGATTTTTGAATACAAGAAGCGTCTGATACTACTGCATGGAATATAATTTAGTAGAAAGGCAAGTTTGTGCTCTATGTTTTATGAAACAAAATGTGATGTAAAAAATTTATGAAAGTTTGTGGTAAAATGAGAAAATTCGGAAATTTACAAATTTTTGGACACCCCCCTCCCTAACCTTTATGTATCCATTTATTACCAATACCAATTTTTTTCAGGGGTGATCAAGGGTTTTTATTTTTAAAATTTATTTCATTATTCTAAAAGACATCCAAAACCAGGGGCCAAAAGGGGTTTAACTTATCTCGTCTTTTAACCTATGCACACTTTTATGTGCAAGAATGACATTCTGTCTTTTTAAGATGTCAGGGGCATTGGTTCTAACTAAAATATTTCCTTTCAAATGCAAAGGAATGTAAGACATGCCAAAAAGAAACATTATTTAATGACAACAAGTGTTGCTCTAGAGTGTTCGATTCATGTCTACTTGTAGCATCATGCCAATAAAGATGTCAAAGATACCAGTCGAAACAAACACACATGAAAATGAGAAAAATAATACAGTAATGTTATGAACCATTTTGTGTGTTAGTGTTTGTCAATGTTATGCTGGAACATTCACTGATTACGGAAGATCACTAGGAACTCTTATTTTTATTTTTTGGTGACAAGCAGAAAAAAAACAAGTGACACTAGATAAACTCGTTTCTTCGTATGAGTCAGAATGTTTTGACAGTTTCATAAGGATATAAAATTAAAATTCAACTATGCATTTGATTACATAAATTACAAATTTGAGAGTGCGTACACATCTTCATTACAAGCATGATATAGACACGACCAATAATTCAAGGAAATGTCTCGTAAGAAATATTTTTAGATTTTCCAAGTAAAATAGCTATTGTTATAAGATTTTGAAAATCAAAGAAGGTAGATGAGACGTTAAAATACAATAAAAACATTCGTGAACATTACTGTCTTAGTATCAAAATGGTTAAGGTGGCCACTTATTCACTTAAGATGTTTAATTATTAATTATAATGTTCTTTATTAAACGTCCAGGAAGTCATGAAATAGCATACTTATCAGACCACAAACTGAACATTGTAACATTTGATTTATGAGATGTCAGGGGCAAATTTTCCCACAACTTGTCATTCTTTTTATTTTGTCGATAATTGGTAACATGAACAAGTAATTCCACAATATGTATAGAAAGGGTATTGACCTGAAATCATATAGATAAACATTCTTAGTAATGTTACGGAAATAATTTTCTAAAACAAAATCTTTTTTGAGATTCTCAATAAATTGCAATAATTGAATAAAAAGGAAAAATATAAATAAAACAAAATAAAGTTGATTTTTTTTTATTAAGCTACACACTGCGTTTTTGCTCTCAAGATCTTTAAAATTTGCAAACGAAATGTTGAATAGAGAAGTACGAATGCTTTGTATGGAAATGCAATTTTTGATACTATAAAAATGTTTCACGATAAAATTTTATATCCTCATTGACAAAGGAAGGTACATAAGAGTAGTTTTTTTAATAATTTATTTTATACCAAAAACACAATAAATTAAAACAACCATTCATACATGTACATGTTCACACCTTCAACATGAGATTTCAACAACTCCAAAGAGAAAATGATTTAGCAGATGATACTGAAACGGGATTTTTCATCCATTGTAATAATTTGGATACTGAAACAATGTAAACATTTTCATTTTGTAAAAGATTGTCTATAAATTCGGAGAGCCCTGCAAAATTTCTATTGTTATACCAGTAGAACCAGTCTCGAGATATATGAATCCCAAAAGGAGCTTTGTTTTTCTTGTATGAATTAAAGTTGTTCATTAAATATTCAACGGTTTCCTCCGTTGTTTTTAGACCTCTGCATTTGTCAGCATATGTACATTTCGCGCCATTGAGTGACGTCATCGGAATGACAGGAACTTCCCAAATCCCAGCACTTCCTGTTGAGGAACAATTTCCTCCTGTGCATTTATTCACGTCAAAATCTAAGGTAAATGGCCATGGTTTCAGCTTATCATTACCGGTATTGTTTCGCAAAACCAGTGAGGAATCATACATTGCTCCTTTGTGTAAAACATCAATGTTTGGCAGTATTTCCTCAGACAATTCTGGAGATCGCCATCCTTTGATTTCCTCCTCAGAGATACCCGAATGGGAATGGAAGCTTTTGGTTTGTTTATTTATATCCGATAGCAAACTTTCAGAATTTTCATAAGCTGACGGTTGTAGTCCGTTCAAACCTATTTCAATTCCTTCATTGTATAATAAGTTAGCTAAACGATAGCTAGTTCCTCTTCCATTGGCAAAGAAAGTAGCTCCTATTCGACATCCGTTAGGGTTTCGTCTATTATCATTGAATAAAGTTTTCATTTTTGAATACGTGAGAAAATTGAGACCTCCGTCGATGGTAATATAAACTATCTGAGGTATGTCGCTCAGTTTCATGCTTGTTGGATAATTTGTAGTTTTGCAAAAACACGTGGGGAGTTTGCAGTTTTCTCCTTGTTTACAATCCGTTTGATTTGAAGGCAAAGTTGGTCTTTGGCTTCTTTCTTGTGTTTTTTCCTTTTCTGGTGAAGTGGAAGGTGCAACATTCTTACCAGAACTAACGTATATTTGCTTCTTTTGACTTTCTATCCATTCTTGTAAAGATGATATGACAGGGGAGTTCGTTTTACTCTTTATAACACTCCATGGGCCTATAAATTCAAAATTAACTTTGGTATCAACACTTTGGGGCGAACTTGTAGTCACCAGTGATATCTGTCTATCCACTGGTGAGTCTTTTGTTGAGTCCGTGCTTGACTTAATGATATCTGTCTCATCTTTGTTGTCTTTTTGTATTTGTGTTATGGTATTATCCATCGACTCTGGAACATGAATTTTGGGTGGAATGTGACTATTGTCCGTATGACTGTGTCCATGATTAGAATACAACGATGAACTCGTCTTTACCTGTCGCCTAGACTGCTGTTCCTCGTTATTTACTTTGTTTGTAAGAATTGATTGCCAAGAATAGGCTGGTGATTCATACAAATTCTGTTGTCTTTGACTCTGTTTTATTAATGGCGAAGGTGGTTTTGGAATTGGAAGGTTCGAACTTATCTGTCTTGGCTGCACTGGAGGTGGAGGGGGTATGGCTGTTGTTCGAATGGTTTTCCTCATCGCTTTCCTCCGTTGCATGCGCTGAAAGAGATATGAGTTTTGCATTGAGGGCTGCTGTCTTTGTATCGTGTTCGGGTTAAATCTACTCGTCTGGTGTGAGCTTCTTGAGGAGTGTGGGTTATCGTGAGAATGGTGTTCACTATGGGTATTCTTTCTGAACTGAGTTTGATGATGGTCAAAAGCGTTGTGACTGTGGTGAGAAACTTCAGGTTGACTAACGATGTTATGGTTTCCTTTGTCACCAGCGAAAAATCCCTTTGCGTTAAGTTTTGGCGCAGAGCGATCACGGGGGTTAGAACATGTCCACGGTTCAAAACTATTTAACTTGTCTATTGGAGTAGGATTTTTTAGCCATGATATGACCTGCTTTACAGAGACAATGTATACATCATCTAGTTTCAGTAAATCCTGTATAAATCTATCCATAGCCCTTAATCGGTCTGGTACATAAAACCAAGCTGCGTGCATGTTAATACCGAATGGCGCTTTGTTGGTTCTATAATAGCTGTTGAAATTTTCCCACAAAAATTTGTATGCAGATTCCTCATCAGGTGGGGGATTATTGCATCCATCAACATACACACATTCGTATTTTCCAAGATAGTCTGTTACAGATACGACTGGTACTTCCCAGAAGCCTCTGTGTGTTGACTTTGGACAGGGTTTGATCTTACAGTCATATGGCCATCCATAGTCCAGTGTGAAAGGGAGAGGTGCTCGATCCGTTTGTTTACTTTTACTGACAGTAAGGGTGGCGTCATATGAATATCCCAAGTCCTGAAGAATATTTGGTTGCGCATCTCCCATTGGCTCTAAAAATGGACTTCTCCATCCGCGGATTTTTGATTTTGGTATCCGGGCCTTTTTGGCCAAGTTTTCTTTCTGTTTTTCTGCCTCATTTCTGAAAGTGGCCGAACTTGGATGGCTGTGAGTGACGCTGTGGGATGCAATTTCGAAACCTTTCTGGTAAAATTCTCTTACCAAGGAATAAACAGTATTGGCATGTGAAATAAACAAGGTCATGGATATCGGACATCCATTTGGATTTCTACGATTAGAATCGAAAAGTTTTCTATAAAAACTGGCAATATATGTATTCACTGCATCATCGAAAGTAAAAAATACCATCTGAGGTGTTCTGGATTTTTCAAGAGGCATGTCTTTTCCACAGCATACACATTTTGGCGGTTTACATGTATCACCATGTTGACATCTATTACAAGTCGATGGCGAAGCAGCCAAAGTCCATCCCAAAACGGAGATCAAAATAACAAACTGGAAAAACGATTTCGAAAGTTCCATTTTCCCCTTTGTTTATCAAAGCTGATAAAATTGTCTCCAAACACACTCTGTTAAGAAATAATCATCCTATGCTCGCCGATGTCACAAACACAAATGAAATCTTCGTCCAGGTAAATGAAAGAAAAAGGGCTACCTGTTCACAATTATATGCAGAAAAATTATGAGAAGAGGGGACCTATGTTAAAAACGTGCGACTTAGTGACAAACGCATGTGACATTTCTTTAACAGTGTAGCTCCATCACCGTCGGGCCGCGGGCGAATGACAACTGAGCAGCGAAAAGGAAACGAGGGTTTATATGACTTCAGACTGTGAATACAATAAGAATTAAAATAGCGTCGTTAACGATTGTAATTATCACCGTCACTATTAACTTAATGAATTATTCTGGGCGATTATGACCAACCCACAAAAATGAATACGGCTTTAGATGAAGTAGATAATTCAATGTGAAAAATAAAAACAATGATTCTTGGGTGAAACCTTGTAATATGATAAATTTCTTCTTTATTTTCGTTTGGGCGTCGTAATTTTTTTTCTTGATTAGTACGTTACTTTTCGTCATAACTCTGAACATTTTTTTTATCTTTATGGCAGTTTCATACTGTGCTCTTTTATGTTTGTAATAATTACTCTTAAGCGAATGCAGGATAAAGCATGTAAAACCGCACGAGCAAAAATTTATTTATATGCTATATACATATATATTTTAAAGTTAAATCATAAATAACTTCCAAATAAGGTAAACTATTTGGCCCATGTACTTAAAAAAAGAATTATAGCCCTGAATACATCAATTTAATATCTTTAACACTCATAATTATGAGAATTTGTTTCAAAAATATCTCTTCTGAATTATGAATACAAGAAAAATGGTTTGGTTATAATTTTAAAACATTTTACGACCTGATAAATAGGCAATTCCGATGCATTAACTTTTTAAACCTGTGAATTTATTATAAAAAAGAACTATATTCCACATTTTAGCTATATGATTTATTGGAGGGCATAATTGTTAAGGAAATTTAAGTTTGCTTAACCTTGTTATCTTTTGGAATACACTTTATTTTGACTTACGTGAAGTTGGTCAAATACCATTTAATGATAGATGTATAATACCTACATGTATGTGATTTTGGAGGCTTTTTATGAAACTTTAAATTACTAATTAATATCAATCCATCAGAAAATCAAAGTGTAATACTTTAAAATATCAAAGTTTCGTCGCTTATATTTGGGCGTTGTATATTGCATTTCAATTTGCATAACTGCTCGCCATCATTATCATAAATGTCGATTGCAAAACCATTGTTTTCTTTATTTAAGAACTCTTATATAAGACATTATAAAATATTGGCTTCTCGTGCACTGCATTTTTGGTTTCCTAATACTATCATATTTTGATTTATGGCCTTCTTGAATCATTGGACGGTTTAGATCAACAAGCGAAGATTAATTAAAGAAATATATGATTTTTGCAATTATCATTTATTAACATTTACCTGATTATTTGAATTTCCGATTAATGTAATGGAATCCATTACCAGATGGTAACAGATTCAAATCCATGGTTAGAGGTCAACTTTTTGCTGACCTTATCAATATTTGAAAATTTTGCACAATGTTCCCTCGACTGAGATTAAACCTTTGAAGAATGTGTACTGCAATTTAATACCACTGTGCATTAAATTCAGATTATCTACATTGTTCTTCAGAATTGGTACCAAAATTCAAAAGTAATGTCGAGTAGATTATAAACAACCAGATTCGCACACAAAAAATCCTGCACTCCGAAAAATATGGATTGAAACTTTTATGTATAGAAAGTTATTGTTAATCTCTTTAAATTTTGATAAGAAGATGACATGTTTTTACAAGATCGGTTTTTTAAAATGCTTTTATTTCCCATAAAATTACAGTCCTGCATATAAGCCAATGTGGACAGGACAATTTGTATATTTCATGTCCATGTAAAAACAAATTCCCCCTGAAATTACGCGAGACACAAGCGTAATTTTAATTTTAATTTTAAGGCGCTCGGCGATGATGAAAAATGTCCATTCTTTATCTACGTAAAATCAAAGTCTCTGGAGATTGAATTATACATGTAGTTGATTCAGTTTGGGACATCTGAATACAATGAACTTCGAGTCTGATTCGGTTTTATTGTAATTCGATCGTAGTAAAGCTTGCTATCCCAACAGTTGTTGTTCCTCTAATTTTCAAATATATAAATAAAATATATGGGCAAAAGTGATGCTTATAATGTTCATCATAAAATAGCGGAAATTTAAAGGTTTTATAATATCAGTTTTGTTTTGTTAATTATGTCAAGGGGAATTAGCTCAAGTGGTAGAGCGCTCGCTTAGCATGTGAGAGGTACCGGGATCGATACCCGGATTCTCCAAAAAATAAACAGGAATAATTTTGACAGCTCAAAAATGGAATCGAGGACTTTGTTGTGAGGTTTTGTTTTTGAAAACACAAAGAATTTACAGTTCCCTCAGATAAAGTTTTCGTCCAGAAATCGGTGTGTGGCATTAAATCACAAGTTTAAGTGAAATAAACATTTTCCCCGGACTTTTTGAAAATATAGAATTTTCAAGTCTGCCATTTACTGGAACTTCAAATTAAAGTCTTCTACTTGTTTTAAAAGATTCATATATTTTCATTGAAACAAATTATCAATAGTTTCAAAAATTTATATATTTTCAAGAATGCTCTCGAATAGAAAACACTTGCTGTGGCCATCAACTCGACATTTAGATTTATCGACGACGTATTTTCAATTAACAATGGTTCCTTCCATTCTTATGTCGATACGATATATCCCGGTAAGCTTGAAATAAAAGATACCACAGAGTACATCTATTTCAACTTTAATGCAGCATTATACCTTTATCACCTGCATACGGGGTTTATATCTCTCAGTTGATTCGATACCCAAGACACTGAATTTTCGACGGATTTTTCCGTTATTTCCGATCATGACAATGAGCCACGGCGGTTGAGACCGGTCGGCAGAGGAAGCTCACTCCTCTATGACACCTGATCCCACCTCTGATGTTTTGGATGTCCGTGTTTGTTATGCTCCTATTTTTATTGTTCAATGGACTTTTGCGTTCGAATACTGTTCGTTATCTCCGTATGCTTCATCAAACTGATTGAAATATTGCATCTGCGTGCAAATCAAACAAAAAAGAAACTCCTAAAATACTGAATAAATAAACCCTTCATTTTGACAAATACTTCTAGAAATATATCAACGATTTTTACGGAGAAATCAAGCCTAAGATCCGAGAATCCACTCATATAACAGTAGAACTACCAGAATTAGGATCAATTGTACTGTTGTCATGAAATCATTCCAAAGCACATAATATAGTGACGTTCACGTGGTCAACGTAACTTTCTTTTCTTGTTTTGGGTTGCTTACATGAAGTAATGGCGTGTAAAACAGATAGTTTGTCCTGTACAGGGAAATATTAGATATGTGTACGTGTGACATTAGAAAATGACCACACAGAACACACTTCAAGAATCAATTCTTTTTTTTTTCAGTTTAATAAACTTAAATGTTAACCTTCATTGAAGTAGTTTAGAGTTTGAAACTGAATATATCGTAATGGAGTACACTTTTCAAACAAATCTTGATACTAAGTACATGTTTCTCAGAAAGTTATAATGCAAATGATGATGGTTAAAAAAAAATGATAAGTAAGTTTTGTTTGACACATGAAGGAAATAAATAGTAGACTAGCTTAAAATAATGCGAGTTTTAATGCTTGCCCACAACATAAGTGAAAGATATTTGATTTTGATGACCTTAATTACCTATTTTAAAATACGTAAAATAATGCTAGACCAATAACAATAGTTCTTAAAAAGACAAACATATCTTGCACTATCAAATATTTTTAAAAATTCAAAAGCATATCAAGAAGTCATTAATAAATTTGAATTTTGCTTGAAATTAATCTGAAACAAATGTTAATGTAATTTAGATATTTTTAACAAACATTTTACGATTCATTCTTCAATTTTGTTTGCTTGTGTTTTGTCTGTTAGACTGAACATGCCAACACCCTTAAAAAAAGAAAACCATCAAATTACACTTGTGGTTAAACAAAACTTAGACCAAAGGATTAAAAAATTTAAAGTTTGAGATTGAATTTGAAATTGTTAAGATATTTAAAGCTATAAAAAAAATTAACGAATTTCCTCATCAAACCAGCCTCATGTTAAACATTCTCTCCTATTCTTTATCTTTTCAGTTACACTAAAATTCAATTGAGAAAGTGAGAGAAAAACTACATTTCCCTGATCTAAACATAATTTTATTCTGATTTTTCATCAACAAATAAACTTAAATCAGCAAAAAAGAAGAAAATATAAACTAAAGAAGAGATATCATTTTTACAGATTTTGGGAACTTGTATTCTATAACCTTTATCAGTAGGTGGAGTTACATTGGCTAAGGTACATGTACATGCAATGATAGTGACATAGTAAAATTTCTTCCAAATAACTTGATTGATTTAGTATTTCATGTTGTTGTTCCTTTTGCATTTATTTACAATTCTATAGATCGATCGATGTCGAGACAGAGTTATTTGTTTCATTGAGGGGTCTTTCTCTTGGGGGCATCTACTGCGATACGTGGACTCATCCGAAGAACCAGTCTCCCATGTCCCACAGTGGGATTCGAACCCGCGACGTAAGGATCAACTTCTTACCCCGCAGCACTCTACCACTGCGCCTAGCGAGCAACGAAAGAAAGAGAAAAAAAATGGATGTCATATTTAATTTACGATAATTATCTTTCATTATTTACGGTGACAATAAACGTATTTATATAATAATTGAATTAATTTGTTCTAATAACTTCATCGATTAACCAAATAATTATCAAATTAGTAGTTTAATGAGTTGAAAATTAATTACACTTAACTGCTAACGAGTTAAACCATTTTATTTTTTTATAACTCCTTGTAGTATGTCATTAAAGATAGACAAAAAGGGGAAATTACCATACATATATTTAAACCACCAAGAATGGCTGAAGTAGAAAAAAACACACGGAAAAGATTTGGAAAAATCTCACGTTTTGATTTCCCGATTACAAATTTAAAACTTATTATCTTTAAATAGATCTTGGTTTGTTTGCATGTCAGCATTTTTTTGCTTAGATTAAGGTACACATGTGGAGATATGGAACAGAATACGATCTCAGAAAATCTTTAGAAAAAAAATTGAAAATGTAAACATAGACCCCCCGAAAATATCAGAGTTGGGATCCTACTCCTGGGCCATAGAATTGAGACGAGCTCACTTTTGATCCCAGTCTCACTTTGACAAAAGGAATATAGGTAACTGCCAAAAATGTAGCGTTATGGTTTCATAATTTTTTTTAAGCTACAGATCCAGTAATGCAAATACTGTACAATTTACAGCTAAGATTCTCGGCGCATGGTTTGGGATGCATTTCTTTAATATTTGGCAACTACCTTTCACTTCTTAATTCTAGGCATATTTATTGCTGACCTGTAGCCTAACATCTTATTATTGTCTCTACAAACTAAAAAATTAGCTTGTTTAGAATTTACTGCTTTACAAAAAAATTTAAAAACGAAAGTTAACTGGTCTGTATAGACGACTTTAAAAGGTAACAAGGTGGATGAAATAGACATGTTGGTCAAAGAATGTGTTTAGAATTAGGGAGTGATGTGTTGTTGATTTTTATGTGCTAGAAAGTAGAAAAGTACATCCATAACCATGGGCAGAGAACCTTGCGCCGTAAGCTGTGAAATGTTTGCATTAATGGATCTGAAGCGTTACGGTCAAACACTAAAATGTAGAACCAAAACGCTACAGTTTCTGCACCTAGTACCTAGAATGAGTAGGCACCCCCTTTCGATCAGTTACAACCACAGTTAGCACTATCGATTGATAAAAGAGACGAAGCATTTTGTATTCAAATTTAGAATAAAAATGAAGACCTATCAATTGATACACCAAACTAAATTCTAAAAATAGGCTATATTAGTTAACAGGGTGACTATGTCAAGCATAGAAGTTAATTTTAAACGAAGTTTTTAATACCACTGTAACATCAATTTATTTGTCACTAGCTTACCTCTGTTTTTAAATTTATAGTACTCTATCAAAGCATGCTTTTGAGTATCGACAAGTAAGCACCATATGGAAGCTACAGCAGAATATTACTACAAGGAACATTAAGGTACATAAAAGAGGAAAGCTGAAAAAGGAAAAGATGAAGTCATCTTGTTTGTCCCATAGTTTAGTTGTTGGTTGACTTTTTTTTGTATAGTCAGTATAAGATCTAAATATGATGCATTTGTGGCAGACTCTGTGGTGTAGAACATCCCACTCATTGTCACTATACGTAATTATTTTCCAACGCGACGCAAATAAGTCATTTAAATGTGCCTTTTGTGTGATTACACACAAATGTAGGTGTTTAAAGGCCTTTGATATTACAATTTTGTTTACAGAAAAAGTGAAATTATCCTTTATTACGTTTCGTTTTGTAAATTCAGCCTTGTACAAGAAAAGTACGATTAGCATATTGCTTAATTTTATTTCAAAATTAAAAAAAAACCTGTATGTGCAGAATGCAAAGTTTTAAACCTTGACAAGATTTGATAATTTTTATGATAATTAATAATCTTAATGAATAAATGCACGAACTTGCATTAAAAACACCATTGTACTTTGTTTTTCTTCTTGCAATCATTCAAGTCACGATTTGAGCCGCCATTTTGACAGATTTGAATTTATTCATCATAAGACAAGAAAACACCAGAGCACAGTATGTTCAACTCTGAAATCTGAAATAATTGCCATTTTTGATTTGTATGTATTCTTTATTATAATATGAAAGGCGGCAAGTCAGGAAGCATACATTTTAATATAAATATTTGACCACCGTGTCATGACTAGAGAAGACAAATTGTCCACAACTCTCGAAATATTCAAAGTATATCCTTGTCGTCCTAAAGAATGGAATTGATTTCCTGTTTAAAATCTTATGGTTTTTATTTGAAAAAAATAAAATTCCCGAGCAAGTTAAATAGTCTATCATGAAAATGGTTCTCCGCGTGTTTAATGGACAAAATTTCAATTTAAAACTTTTTATCTTAAACACCCAATTTTATGTTAACGCCCCCAAAATCTACCTGATTCAAGATCAATAATTTACCGCCTGTCAATCATTGAAAAAACAATAGCTTCTGATTTGATTGACAGGTCAGCTACCTGTGCTTCTTGATAATCTGAGTTTGCATGTTTTGAGAACAATTACCTGGTCACGCGCCAAACGCTTTCATGTACCCGCATAGTACATACACGCGGGTTAGAATATGTTTGAATTTTATTTAAAAAAATAATTGAAAGTAGATTATTAAAACATTGACATAATAAAGTATTTCTTTTCTATCTTCACTGCTGTTTGTTTCTTGTAAGTGTTATATCGTCCACGTTATCTGTAGAAAAAAGACCGCGTCCACAGAAACTGGCTGTATTTGCCGTAATTAGAAGTCCATCGATTTAAATTATTTTTTAAGAAATGGGATATAAGAAAAATATTCAGCACTAATAAACGGCAAAGCAAAGTTTTTAAAAGATGTTTTATTTTGTACTATGGCTATGCAATCCGCACGATGTTGTACAGAAATTGATGTCAGAATTAATGCTCGAATTTCCTCTAGCGTCTGTATATATTATACGTAATGTGAAGATAGTTAATAGTGATCAATTCTGAAAAGAAATCTTTCTAACAATAAAATTTTGTAAACACACGAAGAATAAAAAATATGGAATATTTTGGACAACCTTACTGGCCATAAAAAAACATTCCGATCGTGGTAAATGCATGTTCGCATGCACGACGAATAGGTGGATTCATAATTTTTTTATTTCAATATTCAGACTTTTTTAATCAAGCGATTTCTTTTATTGAATGAAGATTAAAATAGATAATTGTTATTGATTTGTAGTTTTTACTCGTGATTTTTTCTTTTATGTAAGAAAAACATTTTCTAAAACGATATACATGTATCTTATTTTTATTTTATTTTTTGCCTTCAAAACATTACCATGATAACGATGAATGCGTTTAGTTTACAAATAAATTTCATATATTAAAATAATTATTTTACGTAGTTTCACTCAAAACCAGACACAAAACACATAATGTTGACCCAGATTACCAAACACAGACTTCCTGTGTAATGCTACGCATACCCAGATTTTTGACATCTTGGGTATTGGGGGTCTCCAGGTAAATAACACCACTGTTACTTTGACCACTCCCCCTCCTCAGGTAACCGTACGGTAAAAAAATTGGGTCTTTAAGATGCTTCATGATCCCGGGGCTGATTCCATATCTGGAATATCTATAGTCTTTAACTTTTTCCCTTATAAACCATGATTTGGTCATTTTTAAAAGTCATTTATTTTATTTTATATCTATCGTAAAATTATAAATTTCGTGGGTTGAATTTTTGTGGATTGTGGAATTCTTAATTTCTAATTAAAGTGTTAATTTTTTATTTACAAAAAATAGTAAGTGTTTTTGAATACTGATGCTCCCGAATGGAAGCTTAAGGCAATGGTTGAAGTTTCTTAGATGCAAGTCGAGAACCAAGTTCAAGGTCCAAAGGTCGAATTGTTGGTATCAAGAGAAAGGTCTTTTCACACTAGGAATACAATACACATGTGAAATATGAAAGCCCTAGTATCAAATGTTCCAAAGTTATGATCAAGGTTAAAATTTTTACAATCTCAAACATATTCAAACCAATTAAAAGATCTTGTCATAATGAATACACATATGAAGTACGAAAGGCCTAACATCACATGTACAAAAGTGATTGCCGATGTTAAAGATTGTTATTTTTTGTAAACGTGGGTCAAACTCCAAAAGAAAGGTCAAAAGGTCAAATTTTGTGGTACCAAAAGAAAGGTCCAGTTACAAGAGATGCCCCTGTGAAATATAAAAGCCACAATTTCACCCACTCAAAAGTTATGGCCGACGTTAAAGTTTGTCATATTTAGAAAACGTGGGTTACACTCCAAAATCAAGGTCAAGAGGTCAAATTTGGTGCAACCCAAAGAAAGGTCCTGTAACAAGGAATACATCTGTGAAATATGAAATTTACAATCTCACCTACTCAAAAATTATGGTCAACGATAAAGTTTATCCGCAAAAGAAGACAGACAGACGGACGGACAGGGCAAAACTATATACCCCGAATCTTAGTATACAGGGGCATAAAAAATTCATTTTGTGAAAGACAAAAGTTCGTATGTCTCTCATTCAATGAAAACGACGAAAATGACGCCCAAAGAAAACTCACTATTGTGGATTTTTGCTAATCTATTCATTCGCATTTTTCCTTTTTGAAAATTTACTCGAGACATTTGATTTAAAGATACGTTTTATTGAAAATTCAAAATGTCCCAGTGACTGTTAATTAGTAAGTTGAATGGAAAAACGTTTTAATGTTCGATTTATTCAGCAAATTAAGAAAGATCTAGACCTTTGAGGTAACCATCTCGTAGATTTTAATGTCAAAATATTTTGAACGACTTATAGGAATCTTAAGAATAAATGTATTTGGTCATAGGCTGAATACTTTTATGGTAAACTACCTCAAACAATGTCAAGGTGATAAACTTAGGTAAGAAGTCGGAATATATTGATACAATTATCATTAATCTTCTCTTGGAGAATGTTCTAATTCATCTGTTGTGAATTCTTACAATCTTATAAAAAAAACTGTGACCCGTGTCATACTAGGACCCCCTTACAAAACTTAGTCATTGTTGACTACAGTTTACTTAAGCGCATACTATAGTATTTACCTCGAGCTCTTTGTACCTCTCTCCAATAACTTTTAAAATTTTCTGAAGATTTGCAAGCGATTTTTTTTCAAAAGGTTAGGATATTCAGGGACATATATGCAGTCAATTGTATATTTTTGAAAATATATAATAATATTTCAAAATTGGAATGGATCTAGTATGAAAAATGGCATACTTATTGCTATTCCTTTTTTTCATACTTGATTCATTCCAATTTAGAAACTTTCCTTTATTATATAAACTCTTTTATTCACATGTATTTATGATCCTTTTTTATATATATAATGTTAAATATTTAAATTCTTGTTTAATTAAAATGACATAAAACCACGAGAACATATTCTTATTGCCCTGTTAATCAAGAATTTGGGCATGTATTTAAGTAATAAAGAGAGAAATTTTTATTAACCTAGTGGTGGTTCTCACAAAAATACGCAATCAAATAAGTCCTCGTCTGAAATTGCTTACGTTTATCAAACATAATGATATTTAACATTTCACCTATAGCTAGTCATATCTCGAATAAATGTTGGACTAAATGTAATGATTATGCCTTGTAATGCATTTCTTAAGACTCAAGTGATGCTTCTGATGTACAATGCTCAAAACGTATTACGTGCAATGGCAATGCAATGCATTACATTCTCAGATCTACTGTAATGCTGGCATTTCAAGGATTTACAATGCACTAAAACTTAGGAAATGTTAAAATGTAGTGTTTTTTAAAACAAAAATTATGGTAGAGGTGTGTAATCAAAGAAATAGTTTTTAATTACTATGATTATTATATCATTGATCCAACTGTGGACAGTGGAGACGTGAACTTCCGGATAAACAGTATAAAATTTATCATTATTCGATGGTTGTAAGTGCTGAATATAGGACAAAATTTACAGCTGCTTACCGTCAAGTGGTAATTATAAGGTCTCCATATCAATGAAAAATTCGCAAGATGGACATTGGACATGCTTTTCATTATTTATTCGTGCAATAAAAACATTCTTTCAATTTCTTTCAATAAGAGAGACATCTCTTTAGCATAAAGAGATATCTTGTACGGTCAGATTTTGCTGTACTAAAATAAAGGTCATGTCACAAGGAATTAACCTGTGAAATATGAGAGCCATAGCCCTAACAACTCACAAGATATGGGCAAAGTTAAAGCTTTTTCGGACATACAGATAAATAGGCATACATACAGAAAGACAGGCATATAGACAGACAGGGCAAAAACTATATATATCCCCGAATCTTCAATTACAGGGGCATAAAAAAGTAATGATGATAGATATTCTAAAAGTGGTAGTTTTGCTCATTTCTCTACAAAGTAAATTGACCCATGTCTTGGCTTGATAGGAGAGACAAAAAAGAGAAAAAGTAACTAAACTCACTGAGAGTTATTAAAGCAATTAAATTGTTTATGTAATTTTTTTGTGTAAGACCACATACACTATTGGCCTAAGTTTGGGCGTTTCAATGATGAAACTAAAATGTTTCAGGAAAAATGGCTTGACACACTTTATCTGAATTACTTAATTCATAATTACAAATATCTTATTAATTTATTTGTCTGATTAGAATTTTGATTTATCTGAAATTTTAATAATATGCATCTTTAATTATATACTTTATTTACAAAATCTAGAACTCATTATTTTTACGTGTCACATTAGAAAATACGTACATCGAATGTTAATCTAATTGATAAAAATATGAAGGTTGCTATTTCTATATTAAGAATTCAAAGAAATAAGGAATATTATTGTTATTTGTGTAATTGTACACGGAACTCGTTTTAATTATTCAATGGTTTATCATCGAAAATAAATGCAGCATTTAAAACATCCAATGATATTTCAGCTTTTAATAAATAATTGTTTTATGCCTCACTTGATCTGATGAACATAAACCCTACATGTAGGATAAATCCCTTACTTAGTAACACTAAACGATAAAAACAAAAATAATTGTTTATAAACAATACAAAGATATGTCCATAATTTCCCTGTTTGTATTAAAACTTTTTTTAGAAAGATTTTTAACTTTCTGGATTAGCAAAATCATAAACCTCTTTAGTGAAAAGATACGTGTAAGATTGGAGATTAAGTTAAATCAACAATTCCTTCAGCAATTTCTAATGTATGCATTTATTAAATATGACATGTCTGAAATTCTTATAATAAGATGATTGCGTTTAACATGGTCTACGAGTCCTGATTGACAAAAAAATGATGACTTGTTTTAGTATTGTTTATCAATGGTGAACAAGTTTTGTTAATAATTCTCAATTTGATTGGACGTGATGTCAACCGAATCAAAATTTGAAGCCTGCTTAGTGATAACCCTCCGTATATGATTTACTTGTTCTCGCCATGAAAAAAAAAATCAATTATCCATGCAGAAAAAAACAAGAAACTACAGCTGTAGGACATGGTAAAAACACAAGCCAGTATCCTGAACAACATTGGAAATATGACAGATTTCCTCATTGAAACAAGTTTCTTACAAAATTTCCATGAGCAACTTTGAATGGTGATTCCAACAGGTTATTGCAAACGGAGGCCTTTTTGTTGCGCCCGATATATAACTAACCTTAAACTTGAACAAGAAAAGTTTAAAGAAACTTAATTTTTTCTCAAAAGTTT
Organism: Saccostrea glomerata; assembly: GCA_003671525.1. NCBI lineage: Eukaryota > Metazoa > Mollusca > Bivalvia > Ostreida > Ostreidae > Saccostrea > Saccostrea glomerata. Next base: position 1,229,172 of record PRKT01000030.1, read on the forward strand.
AATCATACCTATTCAAAGGAGATACCAATTTTTCTTAACTGACAATCTAAGAACATGGAAGATATGATGAGCCAAACTTGAAAGAAAACGAAGAGATTTTAGTGTAAAGTTATATATTGGAATTTACTGGATATAGGTGAATAAAGTACAAAATTCCACTGGGCATGAGAACTAGATTTCGTGTTGTTAGTTCTGAATTTCAAAAGAAACTGTAATCAAAATGCATTTTTCTTCCGACATAAATCGTTAGCGTGTCAAGAATTTGTAAGTTTTTTTCTCTCCATGTATTTCAAATGACAAAAATGAAAGTCAGCATAGGAACCCTGTTCTATAGTGAAATCCTTGTCCAAAGAAAATTAAAAGAAATCTCTTATACATGTAACACCGTTTGTCTTATTCTAAGCTTTAAAAATCACATTGCAATAAAAGTAATGATTTATTATTATTCATGGGTATAATAAATTATACCTTAACATAATATTCGTACAAGAGTTCGTACGTGCCCTTTATGTGAATAAGGACATATATGTTTATATATGTTTATTTGTAATTTTATATATCACAACATTAGGGAGCATCAATATTTTAATTCCGTCTTGATCACATTATTTGTGATTAATTACATCATCATCAAAATAAGAAGTTAGTAGTACCAGTCTTTGCAACCTCCTTTAACAATAAATTTAAATGAAATGAAAATTTATTATAATCGTTATTTATAATACTAATAATTAATAGTTTAAACCAATTAATTTCCTTGAAATCATTTTATATTTTACTCTCTCGTCCATCAATAAAAACTGTTACTAGTACTTCATGTCATTTTTTATTCTTTGTACAAATATTTCAGAGTAAAAATTTATCTTTTTTCTGTAAACAAAGTTTTGTCGTCAAATCACATAAGAAATATATCACGTTTTACAAGTCATTTTTTTCTTACAACAAAATTCTGATCTATTTTTTATGTTGCCAAATCGACTTAGAGTTCGGTTGGCTGCGTTATTTTGCTAGTTTAGATACAGCGTATCTAAAGAGATATTTCTAAGGAGACAAACTTTGGTTTTCATCACACAATGCTCAGAATAGAGAGAAAAAAGCAAATTAACAATTTTAAAGCATTTTTTTTCGATAAAGATTTAACAAACTGAACAAAACAAAACAAAATGTAAATGAATAAATTTCTAAAAATATGTCCCTTTGAAACGACTTAATTAAACTTTTACGTTGATGGACGACACCATTCTGTGTTTCTTGTATATATTGAAAAATATAGCTTGATGGATACATATTGTATTTCATAAAGTATTTAATCTCGTACGAGCCTGATAACGGCTTGGGCATCAAATTGATCACAGCGGTCAGGAGCGCCAAAACCAGCCAGCAAAACAACATATCTATTGTTTGTTTGCATATAGGGAATCTGAAATTAAAAGAAAGTTCTTTGGAAGTATTTTTGAATCTTCCAAAAATTTGTAGGGTATCAATTGCGCCCCGTTATCGGCAAAACTATTTTTTGTATTCATACGAAGCAAAATTTATTTCAAAACTTTTACATGAGAAGAAGAAGAGATTAACCTTGCTTTTACTCTCATCTCTTCATTCAGATACATTGGCGTCGTATATCAGTTTATAATAGTTACTTCAATTCATAAGTCGACTCGATATATACCAGTAAACTTGAAAATATAATAATACTACAGCATTACATAGAGTTTTACACATCTGTTTCATATTTGGATAAATTAACACCATAACTTTTGATAAACGTGAAGATTTCGACTCTGCTACCATCAACTTATCTTACTTATATAGAAGTATACCATGCATATGGGGTTTCTGTATCCCAGTTGATTCTAAATGAAATAGTGAGCGTTCCTTACTTACGAACGATTTTTTAAAGGATCACTTCATTATAAATAGGGATTTGACCTATAGGACCGGGCTTGGTTTTTTTCTCTACAAAAACCTTGTCGATTTCCGTTCGGATAAATGACATTTGGCTGAATACATATAACAATTCGTTTTTTCCTTAATGTCTAGGATATTTTATCCATGAATATAATAAAACATGCCATTAATGTGTGCAAATTTTATAGGCCTAAATTAAATCCGAGGGAGTACAGTCACTGATATATGTACTCAAAATCAATGTTATTAAATTCTAAGGCAGTGGCGGATCCAGAGGGGGGGGGGGTTCCGGGGGGTGGAACCTCCCTTTATTTTTTGCCTAGTGGAGAGAGAGAGAGAGAGAGAGGATAATACGTTTTCTGAGATTATGTATTTGTACGTCTTACTTATTTATTGAATAGATAGATTCTTACACATTCGGTTTCCTCCAGTCACCTTCTCTATATTATACTTTTTAAAGAGAGAATGGTAGAAAATATTCTACTTGTTTCTATATATCTTGTATATTATACTCTGGTATGTAATATGCGATGTTTCATTTGATATTGGATTCCCGTGATCTTTGGCTGTGTTGACTATGTACCGTTTTAATCATATCTAGATCTTTTGAAGGAACTAACATGTAACTCTTTATTTTAAAGTCCACCCGCATCCCACCCAAAAAAAGTTATTCAAATTCTTAAAGAAAATTCTTTATACTCTTCGGAAATGATACAAATCTATTCAATTTTAAAGCTTCCGTAGTTATGAAATATGTAGGGTTTTTTTTTTTGTATTTGTTTTGTTTTGTTTTTGATTTTTTGATTTTTTTTTTTTGGTTGTTGTTTTGTTCAGACTGGGGGTAAACTTTTTTTTTAAAGGACATAAAATAAAGATAGTATTTACTATAACCTTAGATCTTTCCATACAATTCTGTAAATCTTTGCATGAGAGTATGTATTGGGGGGATAGGGTTAGAGGGGCACAACCCTGGAACCCCTCCTTTCAAAAATTGCTGGATCCGCCCCTGTAAGGAATGCATACAATTGACATTCATCGCAGCTCAATGCTGCGAAGAATACTTGTATTGAGTAACACAGAGTGAGTTATTCTTGTCCTCAGAGAATGTGTGCTTATTGTTCCGCCTGACTGACAACTGTACATTGGATTTTTACGATTTGATATCTCTTTATAGTGTTTCTTATATCAAGAATGGGCATGCATAAAGGATAGATAATTGAAAGAAAATACACAAGTATATAAAACTTTTTAAAATAGTCTTTGAAAATGCTAAAATTAAAAACTCTAATAGTGTGGTACCAGCAATCGCAACTTCTCGGGCCTTTCCGACTAGCGGAAAAACGACCACGAATGTATATGGTAGACGCCATGACAACCCTCCTTTTTCACGATCTTTAAAATAAATGCATGGAGACCTTTTATCTGCGGAATATGGAGTTTAAATTTATTCAATGTAATGATATTACTTAGAATATACTATAGAAGGGACTTCTAAATCTGTCTATCCTATATTGGAATAAACAGGAAGATGTATAAATTTTTAACATCCGGTGATGTTAATACATTCGAGGTTGTTTTTCCGACCTCTGACGGAAAGACCCGAGATGATGCGATTGGTGGTACCAGGTGGATTCGAACCCCCGACTTTAAAAAGTTTGTTTACACGGTGTAACAGTCAGCGTATATATTAACTGAGCTAGTCTGACTATAATATTTACAGGTATAAATTTGAAGCAGATTATCAAAATCAAGATTCCTTATTTTTTGTAGGTTTTTTGTGAATTTCGACCTTAGGGCAGGGGTGACCCTAAAAAAATCCTATCTTAAATTATTCCTTACATCCAAACCTATCAAAATATCACAATTTTATTTAGGGGCAGGCCTGCCCTGAAGGACTTCTAGGCCAAAATTCATACGGTCAAAATGATGTTTCGGCCAACTTTGGAGGTTTATTGTAAAGTTGTAAATAATAAATTTTAGGTGTAAAATACAAATCTGAAAAATTTAGACATATATACGGTAGAAAACAACAAATAAAGATTAATTTTAAATGTCACTTTTTCCGGGAAATTATTTTCTCCTATAGGTCAATTCTTTTGTCAAAGTGAATACATCCAAAGTTTCAAAGCTATTGACTACGGCGCCACAAATGAAATAGGAGTTTTCTTAGCGAATTCTTTTTTGATCGAGTCCCTGGGGAGTACAAAACATACGGACAAACTCCTAATGTAATAGCAAAAGACTCTGTCACAGTAGACCGCTGATATGAGATTTTCTATTAGTTGAATGATGGTGAGAATATTATCCGTAAATTACTGATAAATCTTCAGAAGATCACATGAGGGTGCCAATTGGTTCTTCGGCTGTTTATGGAGACTAAAGAATGTGTATCAATGAAATTCCTAAATTCAAGTCGGACTTATCGGACTTCATTTTCAGCAAAGATAAAACGTGACGCTGTTTTATAAACTTTGACGTTATAATCCATGCGCCGTAAGGTGATACAATACATGGCATAAAATCACATAATTTGTTTATTTATGCATATATTTATCTGAAATTTGCTGTGTATATTACTAAAATATGTACTAAATGATAGTGAAATTTTCAGAACGCAGTGATGTTTATTTTTTACACTAGACAACTTGTCCACGATTTTACGGGACAACCCTCGTAATATCCATTGTTTTCCTGTACATTACGGTATTTGCCACTGATATTCAAGTTGTTTGCATTGAGTGTTCAGAATGTATTGTTAAAATTCTATAAAGAACTGTTGACTGTGTTCTTTATTTCTCTTTTTCGTTAAATCATGGAAACGGATTTAAAAAAAAAGTAAATGAAAATAACCTTTTGACAGATAATTTTGCTATTCGTTGGCTCTCGATGAATGTAACAATGATTCATCTAATGACCCACAGCATATACTAGTATCTAAAACTTTCATGATGATTGTATGAAAACTTGGCGTAAATAGTTATTAAAATAAGAATACACGAAAGAATAAAAAGCAGGCACAAAAAAGTTTGCTTTTTTAAAAGTATTTTTAATATAATCTCTATAATGAATTTGATTAGTCAATATCTTTGGTAGCAAAATTATGGAGAATCCGGGTATCGATCCCGGTACCTCTCACATGCTAAGCGAGCGCTCTACCACTTGAGCTAATTCCCCTTTTATATTAAATTATGACAGTTGATACTATTTCACGTTTCAATTAACAAAATTAATTCTTTACCAATGTTTTAACAGGAAAATATCAAGGAAAACAAAGAAAAACGCTGGATAATTTTCATTCATATTATATGAAAACATGCACTGCCGTTAAACTTAATGATAAAATTAACAATTTAACACAAAGAATTTCTGCAATATTCGTGCTTTGAGAGAGAAGGCTGTCACCTCGGCATTAACAACAAGAATGCCACTTTTGCTAAGTACATATGTATTAAGAAAAGAATTAGAATTTGTGAGAGTGAGAAGATGTGTCAATCAAACCCATCCAAAAATTTGAAGTTTCAATAACTTTAAGATGAAATAAAATGTTTAATATATTTTTGTGTGAATTGCTTTTAAAATATACATGTATAAGTCGTGATAATATACAAAAAATATTAACTTCAAATCTGTGTCAATGCAGCTTTAAGTTTGTATTCGTTCACCTTTCGTCGAGTTTTAGCGTCATCGTCGTTCAGTTTTATTTAGGAAGATAAAATTTAAATTTAAGTTATTTTTAACAACTACTGTATTTTCAAGAGCAATTGCACTGAATGCACTAATTAATAGTGATAAGCATTCTAGGTGTTACAATTAAATTATATCTCCCTTTAAATTGTGATCTAGGCACGTTTAGAATAGGCCTACCAGTCTTCTCCGAAACGTAAATTTTTTTTTTTATCGGAGAGAAAAAAATTAAATTTCGATCGCTTTACTGGTATAAATCAGTACGTCTATGTATAAACCAACAACATTTTCACTAAATTTCTGAATTGGATGAATATCATAGTCGATACCCCCCCCCCTTAAAAAAAACAACAAATAACGGGATTTGCGCAGAAAATTGTAATTTTTACTTCTAGAAAAAATTGCATATAGTTTTTTCAAGTAAGTTTTGTGTGCAGAATCATCGCCTTCAAAACGTGCGACTTTAACACTTGTCAATAATTTCCTTCAAAAGAAATAAACTTGATCTTTCATCATTCGTATGAAATATTGCATTTCATTTTCAGAAAAATAAATAAGTACAACCTGAAAAACTAAAATAAATAAATTATGGATGTAATCAAGAGATAGAAATGTTTCCAATCCTTTTTGATTTGTTCAATAGAATATTTTCAAAACAATAGAAATGTGCTCAGCAATGCAAAATCCAAACTTTGAATTTATGATCCAATGCCAACGGAATATTCACCATCTTTTTTGAACTGCACCTCTAAGCTTTTTATCTTTTTCTAACCGCAATTATAAATTCAGGTAGTTCTCTTTATAGATTTTTAAATTTCCTCCTTTTAATAAGTCAAAATCTCATAGAGGGATCAGTGATATGCAAGCATTGATTATGATTCATAACAATAAAAAGACAAAAATAGAATGCAATGTATTATTATCAATCCGTTCAGGTTATTTTATTGACCTTATTTTAATAATTTTAGTCAGAAGAGGTCTTAGGCGGTTCAGACAAGAATAGAAATTGACGGAATCCATATGACTGACCACATAAATTCCAGAATTAACTTAAATTTAAGTGCTTAAAGCCACAATAATTAAGATATATCAAAAATAAATTGTTTATGTGCACTAAATGATCAAGTTTAATTCAGGCAACGTATTGGGCTGTTTAACGTTCAACTTCATACAAAGGACTTTATTCGGTAATAACCAATATCTGCCCCCGAAAATCAAACTTTGATGGAGATATATCTAATAAAGTTTTTTAACAGTGGAGTATATGCTGACTTCAAAGCACTGAATATTTTCATAAGTAGTGACGCCATATGCACGTAATGACGTCACAAACATGACGTAAATTTCAGTTTTTTATGAATTTCACAGAAAAATTTACATATTTCGTCGATATTTTGAGTAGAAGTCACCGAGCGCATGTGTGTTCAGGATCAATATTTTGATATAATTTGTAGAATAATAATATTAATGAAATATGTCAATATTATTCCTGAACAAACTTGCGCTCTATAAATTCTAAAGCTAAAATTGTTGAAATGTTGTCCATTTTGTCCTCATTCTGTAAAAAGATATAAAATCGGACTAGTTTGTGACGTCATAAAAACAAAAATTGTGAATACACTGCTTTGACACAATCATATTTTCTGTTAATTTATATTTCTCATACAATTTATTGAATTCAGCACATTTCAGGAAGTTTTCAAAATTTGACTTTTGTGGGGGCAAATATATGCAATATACCGCATATAGTTCTTTATGACTTTTACCTTTTTGACGTTCTCAGGGGCAAAAAGGACATAAATAAGTTCAAAACTTACTTAGTATGTAATTCTCTGAAATGTAAACATAAGCATGTACATGTTCCGGTTTTCTTGACACGAAGGCTAAAATCTCTTTCTATCCCCCCTCCCCTCCTTCCCGAAAAATTAGATCTAGATCAGGATTCCCCTAGGCTTAACCATATAACAAAGATAAGCTATATACTATAATACATAAATATAAGTTATATAACATGTATGTATTCAGCAAAAATTTTCTTCAAGGAAAACTGTAGAAGGAGTAGCGTTTTGAAAAAAGTAAATTACAAACATTCATGTTCAACGTTCAACCGGCACTTTACAAGCGCATAAAAATCTAGAATTCGACACATAGCTTTCGAGTAAAATAATTCCAAATCGTCAAAGACAGTTACTATTCTAAATAAATATGTTATTTTTTGGACTAATGCTACTACCGTCAAAATCTACAGGAAAGGCTATTATTTAAAATCATAAAGTGTTTTGTAAAAAAAAAGTCCGTAATATAGTATGTTTAATTCTTTATTCTAATATATTGCTGTATGTATTTTAAGACCTTCAAGTTTTGATAGTAATCAGACAGAAAGAGGCCAAATAAATATACATATTTCAAGATAAACTGTCACCATTATTTTGTCAAATACACGATAATACATTCCGTTTAAAGTATAATTTACCTAATTATTATTAACACTATTTAACAGAGAAAATAACTGGAATTCTTATAAAAACGAATTAAAATTTGAATATGATTTTTATAAAAAAGTGAAAAAGAAATAATTTGAAGAAAAATCAATTTATTAATTGTAATAAATATAGAACACTGTTATTATTGCTTCTGCTATCTGTTTGAGGAAATCTCTTATCACGATGCTCGAACTTAAAAGTATTATAAAGGGGCAGATTTTATGACAATATGCGAAAAAGTGAAGTAAACTTTATGTATCACGAAGGGTATATTGTTTGAAATTTAATATGTCTCAATTCCAGTAAAGAATTGCTGAGAATAAATTTTTAAAAAAATAAAGACGGAATTGTTGAAGCATATTGATTGTAAGACAAAAAACAGATCCGTAGAATCCGCAAACCCTTTTACCTGCAAGAAATACGAGAAGACGACTTTATGGTGCTCCTCCTTGTCGAATTTTTTTATGCGCCCGGATTGATAGATCCGGGGCGTATCTTGTTTTTGTCCTGCCTGTCTGTTTGTATGTTTGTTTGTTTGTCTGTTTGTCTCCAAACTTTAACCTTCGCCATAACTTTTGAACCATGAAAGATAGAGACTTCATATTTAGTATACACACTCCACAAATTAAGCTCTTTCAAATGACACAAAGGTCAATGGCCTTGTGACCTTGACTGTGACCTATATGCTAAAAAATAGCTTTTTATCTGCAAACTTTAACCTTTTGCCATAACTTTTGAACCATGAAAGATAGAGACTTCATATTTGGTATGCATACCCCACTAATAAAGCCCTTTTAAATGACAAGGCCAATGACCTTGTGACCTTGACTGTGACCTGTATGCTAAAAATATTTTTTTCGTACCTTTGCCATAACCTTTGAATCATAGAAGATAGAGACGGCATATTTGGTATACATACTCCACTAATTAATCTCTTTCAAATGGCACCATGGTCAATGACCTTGTGACCTTAATTGTGACCTTTATGCAAAAAATAGTTTATTCGTACCTTTGCCATAACCTTTGAACAACAAGAGAAAGAGACTTCATATTTGGTATCACACCAAGGTCAATGACGTTGACTGTGACATATATGCTAAAAATAGCTTTTTTAGAATTTTGTTGCCGCCTGGCGCATAGTGTTTCACAAACACATCTCGTTTTTCCTCAGTCTTGCCTCCAACCGAAATTGATACCTATGGGTCTGTGCATTGAGGGAGGTTGATATGCTAGGAGAAATTCATTAATAACACGATTTGCTGTCGGAAATCAGGACTCAGCGTTTCAACCTGGCATTTATAAGATAGCAGTCTGAAAAAAGTAATTAAAGTCAGTAGTTATGGGGTTTCCGTCACCATATTTTTAAACTATTTATATGGCATCTGGCTTAGAAAGGAAAGACAGCTCAATGCTGGAACAAAAAAAAGCTTTTTAAAACGGACAATAACCAATTGCAAGTCATTTTTCAGTTGATATATGGAAAGTGTCAGATGGTGTTTCCTTAAGATTGACTTTTGTGGAACGCTTGACTCTCTCAAGGCTTCATTACATAATAATTGATTAAGTCTTTTTAAAGAACATGAGGTTTAGAGTTTCAGTAAGAAAAGACACGCAAGTCGCCCGAGTGCTGGCACGAAGACGATCCTTTGAAAGGCCAAGTATAGGTCTAATTTAGCAAGTGATGGCGTATTGAAATTTTTCGGAAGAACATTAAACAAAAGTTCACCCACAGAAAAATAATCTCTTCAAAATTTTCTGAATATATTTCAGATCCATTGAAGGATATGTTTTATACATACTTATTTGAAATCCCAAAAATTGTATAATTTACTTTCACAGAGTATCCTATAAGTATTCCCAAAACAGAGGCTACGCAGTCTTTAATATAAATTCAGAACTTACAGCTGACGGCTGACGGACAAACAGATCTACCATGCAGTATGTGTTTCTGGTTGTGCAACTAAAATTATGTAAAATTGTCAAATATTATGAAAATAAATTTTCCGCTTATTTTTCTGTTATTTACCCATTGGACTTTCAGAACATGTTGAGGAATTTGCACTTCATTTATTTAGAATTTACACGTTTTTTAAAGTACATTTGTAATACACTCAGACCACCTAAAGTTACAGTAAATTTCCGCATTTAAAAACAAAGGCTTCGCCTGTGTGGCAACATGGCTGTTGTTGCTTGATATGCTAGTGTTGAATTCTTTAAAGGATTTTTTTTTTGAAAACCGATTGTGCAGCAAAAATAGATATGTTTATTTTCATATTGAAATTGTAAATTGTGGCCTTATTACTGAATTGAATATGATTTATTGCTAAGTGGTAGGCCTTATCATTGACTAGATATATACATGTAATTATACAAATATTTGAAGCAGAATATATGATTTAAATCAATAACAAAACTATATTTATACTCGTATAATCCATAAACATTAAAGGCGACATATTGATGAATAAAAAAAACAACAACTTATTTTTTGCGTCCTTTGGTCTGAATGGCAAAAGAACGCGAATATTCTCATGACCAGTGTGTCTCTTGAAAAATCTCAAAATAATTTCAGTTAGAATTTAATTTTAGTCAATGAATGCATTTATATAATTTATTCGAGCAATGAATGTAAACAGACTTTTAAATCAAGACCTTTTAATTAATGTAAACGAAGAAAGATAACAAGACTGAAATGTTATTAGCATACTAACCTCTGAGTTGTCGTTTATAATATTTTCACAGTCTTAGTTCTTTTTAATCACAGTAAAAAAACAAAAACTAAATGAAATTTACGTTATTTCCCCAGGTATCAGTTTTGAGGGTCGGGGTAGGAGTCCACAGCCATGCAAAAAAAAAATGATTTGTTAAATCTTATGTACAGAAGGAGAGGTCCGGGTCCCCTGGTTCCATCTCTAAATCTTTAGAGCTTTATTTCTAGTAGAGGTCAGTTTTAGAGATATTGGGGAAGGTAAATGGATTTGCAATAATAGAGTGTAAGTATATCTTGCCAATCATTATGAAACTATAGCGTCATCTTAGTGCAGACCAAATACATTTATTATATTAGTCAGAATTCCGTAATAGATAGCACAAAGAAAGAATAGTTTATTTCATAGTATGGGTCTAAAGGAGAGAGAGAGAGAGAGAGAGAGAGAGAGAGAGAGAGAGAGAGAGAGAGAGAGAGAGAGAGAGAGAGAGAGAGAGAGAGAGAGAGAGAGAGAGGAGACCAAATGCGTATAAATTCGTGTTTTAGTAAAAGTTATCCCATTATTCAGCTTTACATGCTACATGTAGCAGCCACTGGCCTCACGAAGGTTAAGTTAAATGCCCCCTTTTCATTTGCTAGTGAGTCTGATCCAATCCCATCAGATGACGATCTGCTGACACGATATTAAGAGCTGATTGGACGACCCATAACATTACCATTTGCTACTGCAGCAGCTTTCTTCATGCATAATTATTATTATTTTTTTTTATTTAATCAATATTTTATTATGTTAGATTACATAATTGGATTAGACATCAGACATGGCCTATATAAGTCCTCCCCTAGGTCAAGGTTACAAATGTTAAGAATATTGACAATAATTTACAATGATGGAATAATACTTATTAAGTTACATTATTTTCTTTTCTTAACTATATATGGGAAAGCAAAACGAAAAAAATAGATTAAGTTATACAGAAGAATTATTACTAAGTTTGTATACTCGCTATGAAATATAATGATAAGGGAGTAAAAAAGTGCAAACAAATAGCGAACAGAATAAGTAAATAAATAATAAAGTGCAAAGGATAAATATGCAAAGAAAAATACAAAACTGAAGAAATAATTACAACGTACATGCGCAGTAGGGTAACTAGAAACTTAATACCGCCCTGTCAAAACTTTTCTTGGGCTGTTCTTGTTTCTTCACATAATGTAGCTCTCCGGTCTATCAATATATATTTTTCGGAGAGCTACAGTTCTGCAGCTAACATGTATCACGATTGAGAATTTAAAATATAAAGTATTAAAAAAAATTAAGAATACAAAAACAGAAAAAAGAAAGAGTGTGTCTATCCCGGATTAACAAAAGCTAATGAAAAAATGCTGCTGCTGCTGGTGGTGATGGTTTGGGTGGGGGGTCTAATTAAAATTAGTGGTAGCGAATTCGGAACATCTAATTTTGATTAGAATGGGTTTTATATATCTTATATTTATCTATTTCTGTTCCTAAACTACACATTGTCACAACGGAATTTTTAAGCATTTCGTCATACGTATGCTATAAGCCTGTATATTTAAATGTCAATAAAATAAGGAAAAGATACATTTAATTTTGGAACAATTTTCTTACCTCTAAATAAATCAATTTCCCCCCCCCCCCCCCCCGCTGGCGCGGGATTTTATAAATATCTAGCTTTCCAAATTCCTTGGCTGATATCACTGCGATATTCTGCTATCTTGTTATACACACTAGTATGCTTTTTTTTTTGGCGGATCCAAAACTCTTTTGAAGGGGGGCAGCTTGGGGTCTGTGTAGGCATCCACAGCCACACACATAAAAAATCAAGTCTTACTTATATTTTGGACACAAAAGGGGGACTTGGTCCATCTATATCCGCCAATGTTTTATTGATGGTAGAAGTCAGCTTTAGAATTATCAAGAAGGGTAGAGAAATTAGCAGGTAATTAAGTGTAGTGTGTATATGTAAGTCCATTTTGCCAATCATTATAACACTATCAAAAAAATCTAATTAGAAACATATAGGTTTGAAGAAACATAAATACAATAGGCAGGATTAAATAGTGTATAGTACAAAGAAATAAAATTTTATGCATATATTAACAAAAATCGAGAGAGAGAGAGAGACAGAGAGAGAGAGACAGAGAGAGAGACAGAGAGACAGAGAGAGACAGAGAGACAGACAGAGAGAGAGAGAGAGATGAAAATTGCAATTCTTGATGAAGTATCACTGATACCATCATTTCGCGGTTAAAATCGTGTTTTAGGTGTAAAAGTTGTTACCACCTTCTGTAAATTAATGCGATAGTGGCCGCAGGACGGTTCATTAAAATGCACGCATTTGATTTGCTGGAGTCTGTTTCAATCTCATCAGATGTCGACCTGCTGACACTATGATAAAAGCTGATTGGACGACCCATTACATTGCCATTTGGTACCGCAGCTGCTTTCTTCATGCATATTTATAAGGTACATGCGCAGTAGGGTAACTAGAAACTTAATACCGCCCTGTCGGAATTTGTCTCGGGCTTTGCGTATTTTTGTTTTTCTTTACATAATAGACAGAATAAAACAACAAATTATAGGTTATTATAAAAAATGACGCGATAAATTTGTAAGTGCAGGATTTATTTTCCCAAAAAAAAAAGTTAAAAGAAGAGAACAGAGATTCTGCTATTTTCCTTTTTAAAAAAAGAAAGAAAGAAGATTAACAATTGAATTAAAAAAAAAAGTTGGCTGTCAGCCGCCGGATTGTTCCGTGCCGGAACCCGGGATTGAACCGGGGGCCTTTAGATCTTCAGTCTAACGCTCTCCCAACTGAGCTATTCCGGCTGACGAGTACTTAAAGACGTACTAATTCTCCGAGTGGTGCGTTGATAATATTAAAAAAAAAACATTCAATTAAAATTTTTTTTACTAGGTTAATAGAAATATTCTGTAGGCTTTTTCTTATTTGAAATTATCCCATTTTAGCTTCTATATACATGTGTAAATATTGATGACAAAGTCAGTAGGGTTGTATGAATTAAAGTGATACAAATGTACTTATAAAGATTTTTCGTCAGATATTAATACAACACATGTTCTTTATTCACATGATTAAATACAAAATCACGGGCTCTTTGGGCTGTATCGTATACTTAAATACATTATTATATGTGGAAATGTAAACCTTTTGTCTCGATCTATAAGTTGTTATTAAAATATAGTTTTCAAGGCTTGCAACTCTTTTCTCGTCATCTGCCTCATTCTCTTAAACTTCTCGTGATTATTTAAAATATAAAGTAATAAAAAAAATTAGAACACAAAAATGTGGAAAAAAGAAGAGTGTGTCGATCCCGGATTAACAAAAGCTTACAGAAAAAATGCTGCTACTGTTTTTTTTTCTTGTTTTTTTTTTTTTTTTTTTTGGGGGGGTCTTATTAAAATTAGCGGTAGCGGATTTTGAACATCTGATTTAAATTGGGTTGTATATATCTTATAACTATCTATTCCTGTTCCCAAACTACATTGTAACAGTGGAATTTTGAAGTATTCAGTCATACGCTTAAGCCTGTATATTTAAATGTCAATAGAAAATTAAAAGATTCTTTTTTGAATTTTTCTATGACCCATAAAAAAATCAATTCCCCGCACTTGTGCTGGATTTTATCTATAGTTTTCTAAATTCCTTGGCTGATATCACTTCGATATTCTGCTGTCTTGTTGTTATTCATATGCTTTTTATAGTGGCGGATCCAAAACAAAAGTCGGGGAAGGGGCCCACATCCATATACCTAAAAAATTATGTCTTATTTATATTTTGGGCACAAAAGGGGGCCTGTTCCCAACAGGCACTTGTTTCGGGAATAAAATTTTAACACATAGCATAATAATTATACTATGGGTCAAGAATTTATAACAGAAACAAGTTTCTGTGCTGTTCCCTTTATAAATCCGCCAATGTTTTATTGATGGTAGAGGTCAGCTTTAGGAATATCAAGAAGGGTAGAGGCATTTGCAGGTAATGTGAGTGTACATGTAATTCCTTTTGCCAATCATTGTGATACGTAAAAAAATCTAATTGCAAATGAAACCTAGGTTTAAAGAATACATTTACTACAATAGGCATTTGCGTCGGAAGCAAATTGAAAGTGGGGAAACAGGGTAAGAGGAAGAAAAAAATTTCAAACCTACAAAAAATCTTGACAAGCAAAAAAAAAAAAAAAGAAGGAAAGAAAAAAGGTGCACTTTCCAAAGACGAAAATCCTACTTCGTGGAAGGAGGGGGAGGTCCAAACTGCATTCATTTTACTAGTCTTTGACCTAAACTGTAGTTCGTGTCTGTTGAAAGTTGGGTGGGGATGGGGTGGAGAGCTAAACCTACGCCCCAATGTTCAAAGTCTTTATGATGTCTATCTTTGCGAAACAAGCGGGTTAAGCCCGCCCGGTTCCGACGACTAAGATAGGCAGAATTCGTGTTTTTAACCGTAAAAGTTATCCCTTTATTCAGCTTCATATGTTACTGGCCACTGGCCTCACGAAGGTTAAGTTAAATGCCCCCTTTTCATTTGCTAGTGAGTCTGATCCAATCCCATCAGATGACGACCTGCTGACACAATAATAAAAGCTGATTGGACGACCCATTACATTGTCATTTGGTACCGCAGCAGCTTTCTTCATGCATATTTATGAGGTACATGCGCAGAAGGATAACTAGAAACTTAATACCGCCCTGTCGGAATTTGTCTCGAGCGTTTCGTATTTTTGTTTTTCTTTACATAATAGACAGAATAAAACAACAAATTATTGGTTATAATAAAAGAGGACGCAAAATATAAATGCAGGATTTATCTTACAAATAAAATAAAAAGAGGAGATCAGAGGATTGATAATATTTTGATAATATTTTCTGTATTTGCCTTCAAAAAGAAAAAGAAAAGAAGTTTCACAATTGAAAAAAATAGTTGGCTGTCAGCCGCCGGTGTGTTCCGTGCCGGAACCCGGGATTGAACCGGGGGCCTTTAGATCTTCAGTCTAACGCTCTTTTTTTTTTTATCTTTTATTAAAAAAATAGTTGGCTGTCAGCCGCCGGTGTGTTCCGTGCCGGAACCCGGGATTGAACCGGGGGCCTTTAGATCTTCAGTCTAACGCTCTCCCAACTGAGCTATTCCGGCTGACGAGTACTAAGTAGCATACTAATTCTCCGAGTGCTACGTCGATAAAATAATATCTAAAAAAGATAAAAAAAATCCAATTTAAAATTGTTTACAAGGTTAAAAGAAATATTTTGTAAATGTTTTCTCATATATGTATAGTTTAATACGCATGTGTAAAATTGCTTACAAGGTCAGTAAGGTTATATAAATTATAGTAATACAAATGTACTATGAACTGATGAAAAAGATTTTCCTCAGATATTAGCAGATTAGGCTAATACAACACATGTTCTTTGTTCACATAATTATAAACAATATCATGCATGTAGCCCTTGAGGATTGTTTTGTTTACTTGTATACATTACTTTTATGTTATCGATAATGTAAGAGTTACAATATGTCTCAAAATATAGGTTATCTTTAAAAATATAGATTTCAAGGCTCGCAACTCTTCTCTCCCTACCTCGCTACCTATGAATATAAATATAAAGTACAGTGTAATATAAAATATTTGAATACAAAAATAGGACAAAGGAAAAGGGTGTGTCGATAACGGATTAACAAAAGCTGGTGTTGGTGGTAGCGTATGAAGAGAGGGGGGGGGGG
>PRKT01000030.1:1246323-1284590 GCA_003671525.1 Saccostrea glomerata
GGGGGGGAGATGATTTCCAATCCCAAGTGCCACTGAAGGACCCATTCTTCCTTTAGTTATTTGACCGCTTAAAATTCAGATATAGGCTAGAATAAGGAAAATATTTTATTTGTATTATTCATTACTTTTCTTTTTTTTTTAACATTTAAAATTGAGGATACACTTTCTACTTTTGAGAAATCAGACCAAACACAGAGTCCTAAATTAAAGTGTACTTTAACTAGCCGGATGAGTGGGTCTGGGGACCTTTCCCAATAAAAAGTTTATTTTACAGGCATGTGCCGCAATTATAAGGTCTGGCGACATTTTCCCTCTTTTTATATTTTGATTTATTAAAAAAAATATTTATTTATTTACTGATTTAAAACAGATAGGAAGGTTCCATTGTTTATCTTTTTACAAAACATAATTGGTAATAAATAGTATGACAATGTTCATTGAAAGTCGATAGCCTAGCCTTACCCAATTTCCCCCATGCATGTAAATGCTTAGGAAAAATAGCGGTAACAAAGTTGCATGCAGGGATTTTCAGCACTCTTTCTTGTGGTGCAACCTGGGATTATATGACATGGATACCTTGGAAATATTCAAGGATTTTCCAACAAAATCAACACAAATGATAACTCAAAAATGTATAATCTTTTTTTTAATGCCCGAAATTATTACATGCTTACAGAGCGCACTGTCGTTTGAGGTATTTCTGGAAGTAAATTACAAATATCTTAAAGAGCTTGTTTAAATGTGTCTTCGGGCAACTCTCACTTTTTCAGATATACATTGACATCCGACGATACATGTATCGCGGTCTGTATACGGTGTCGATGTGCAAATATTTCTTCTATTATAGAGAAACTATGTGTAAGAATAATGTTATATTCAAATATTTTTTAAATTTCATTATCATTTTTCAAAAACATTTGTAAAAAACAAAGTTAAAATTTTGATTCAAATTATGATTCACTGGCCATGATTACAAAAAATTAAAGTTAAATATAATGAAGATTTATGTAAATTTTCATGTTTCTGGCCAAGTGGATATTTAAGAATATTAAATAATCCTTCCGTATTTTCCTTACAATACCAAACTTTGGAGATAAATATTTAGTTTGTAATTTAATTTACAAAGAAAATAAAAAAAAATCTCGCGGGTTTTTAATAGAGAAAAATAATTAAATTGACGTTAATAGCCAAGCCCTTCCACGCATATTAATCATTACCTATATTTAAAAATCATTTTTCTGACAATGGTTTGCTTACCACAAATGAGGAATATATCAGAATGAATAAATTTTTAAAATAATTTTAAATAAAATTTTCCGAGAATTGATAGAAGGGGAATTAGCTCAAGTGGTAGAGCGCTCGCTTAGCATGTGAGAGGTACCGGGATCGATACCCGGATTCTCCAATATTTTTAAACGAACATGGATGTGGAAAAAATAATCGATACATTTTTTTTTGCTTCATAAGAGACAAGAAATAAAGGTTTAACTATTCAATACAAAAAAATTATATAAAAAGCAGAGAAAATCAACCAAAAAAAAAAAAAGAGAAAAGAAATGATTATGATCATCTGAAAAAATAGTTTTAACAACCCAACAATTATAGAGAAACTGTGTGTAAGAATGATGTTATATCCGAATGTATTTAATTTCGTTTTATCTTAAAAAAAAAATTTAAGAATAAAGTTCGATTACAATTGTGATTCAAATAATGACTCATTGGCCATCATTAAAAAAAAATCAAAAGAAAATTTTAATGAATTTATGTTTTTAAGGAATATTAGATAATCCTTCCGAATTTAACTTATAATAGCTAAATTAAGTATGCATAAAATATTTTTTAAATAGCATTTCTCGTTCCCCCCCCTCTCTAGCTCTCTCTCTCTTCAGGAAAAGGGATAAAATACATGTACATATCGATGACAGACAAGTCAGTCGACTCACGCGTATTAAACAATATTTCTATGTGAATTTTTGAAAATCATTTTTGTGGCAATGGCTTACATGACAGGTTGTCACAAATAAGAAAGAGAATGATTTAATTCTTAGATATTTCATGATTGCCATTCTATGCACAGTAGGGGAATTAGCTCAAGTGGTAGAGCGCTCGCTTAGCATGTGAGAGGTACCGGGATCGATACCCGGATTCTCCAAGTTTTTTAATGATCAAGGAGGGATGCCAAAAAAAAATTGATCCCATAATTATATTTTGCCGTATAAAAGATACGGGGTTATAGTTTTTACAATTTTACAATTTAATGATAAAGAGAAATTATGGAAAGTAGCATGAAAAGAAAAGCTGAAGAAAATCAATTAAATACATGTACGTCTTTGTATCGTCAACATCTGAAATTTATGAAGTAATAAACATCTACCCTAGAAGGGTTTTTTTGTAACATAGGTACATGCAGTTTCTGAATTAGATTAGGTGATGAAATTATAATTAATCCTTGTTTTATTAAATTTTATTAATTGTTGTGTAGATAAATGCGTTACAATTGATCCTTGCAGCTTGGTTAAAGATTTATAAAAATGACAAAACATCTCCTCTCTTTGCTGCATAAATGAATTTCTAACATATCTAAACAAAAAAAAACCCCTCATTTTTTTCATTTTATTCCAATCTCTTTCCTTCTCCAGTAATATTATGGACCTTTATGCATGTGCACGCTAATAAATATTTTTTTGAATTTGAATTTTAAATCATTTTCAAGAGAATATGAGAGAGAGAGAGAGAGAGAGAGAGAGAGAGAGAGAGATTATTTTTATTTATAATTAGTTTATACATAAAATTAAGATGAATAGATGGACCATATCATTTTATTAATTTATTTTTTTTTATAAATTTAACAGACGAAGTACTCAGTACACCTCACCAAGATCCCCAATCCCCATAATATCATGACTTATATATTTTAATAGGATTTCACACAAAAATATATTAAAAATTTTAATTCATCTTAAAGTTATTGAAATTTCACATTTTTGGATGGGTTTGATTGACACATCCTTGCACTCTCACAGATATCACTTTTATTCATAATATTTAGGAAAAGTGGCAATCTTGTTGTGTATTAATGAAATATGCCCAGTTTATTCCTAGAGGAGTTTTAAGAACTTTCTTGCATCTGTTTCAGAGTTTATTTGCAAAATTTTAATTTCCATGTATGGGTATAGATATATTTGGATCGACGAATCATAGGAAAACCCGTACATATGTCAGGTTCTTTTCTTAATCACTTCTTTATTATGTATTTTTTAATTAAAATCTTAACAGGAGGAAATAATTTTGCCTTGTAGGCTTTACGGAAGAAACTTTATAGAAAATGGTTGATTGAAATATAAATTTCTCTAAAGCCCATTTTTTCTGCATAATTGAAAGAAGGAAAGGGGAGGAAAAAACGGGTAGTGTAAAAACTATTTTCCTCATCAGTTTTTTTTTCAAAGAAAGGGAAGAATTCTGGCATTTTCAAGCATGAATTGTGCAAAGGACATCTTTAATTATTTTGAAACATCTAACTCCATTATTTTACTAAAATTCCGCACACTACAGAGAAATATTATTTCATGACTAATGCAATTAGTACGGTTTGTTTCATTTGGGGATCTTTCAAATAATTTAATTCCTGAACAAACATCTTAATTCCACCAAATCAAAAAAAAAATATCTGCATGCAAAAGAACAAGCTACAAAGAAAAGCAATTAAGGAAAGAAAGAGGAAATGGAAAATTAAATAATTTCATATTCAATTCCTAGAAATGAATGTTCGGGATGTCTTCTCTTAAACGCTTAGACGGACATCTAGATTTAATTCAATTATCAAGAATAAAATACAGGTTTTAAAGAAAATAGACTCAGTTTTTGGGGAGACTTATTGAAAGTAGAATAACAAAGATTGAAAAAAGTAAATATAACCTGACGCTGTTTTATTCTCTGAAGGACGCTCTAAACGCTGCAGACTAAAGAGCTCTAAATATTAGGTAGTTTTATGCAATTAGAGTGATATGCCCTTCGATGTAAGATTAAAGAAATTACTATTTACCGTTAATTATTGCATAATTTAAAATAGATTAAAATATTTTTAGCGGTATATAAGACCAAGAAAAAGAAATTTAATTAATTAATTTCATTGATTTTCCAAATGTAAGTAAACATAATAATTTTTCAAACTTCATCTTTCAAGTTAATCATATTATATAGAGAAAATTAGTAAATCTCAAATATGTTTTCAGGAATTGCGAATAAAAACACCTGCTATGTATTTTCCAATGATCAATTTACACATAACAAAAATAAAAATCATAGGTTTCCAGGCTTTTGAAGAAATTCCACAATTTTAATACATACAATGTACTTTAATTTCTTTTATTACTTCGATCATTTTATCATGCAAAGTATATTAAGATTCTCCTGTCATTGTAAAACTCCATAAATCACTTCTTCTAATCTCATTTCACGTTAATAAACATTAGTATTTATGGTTAGATTGAAATTAACATCAATTTCTTTATATATGTAATTTTAGAATGCTTTTACGGGGTAAATATTTTGACTTTTAATAAGACCATTCTGAGAACTTCAAAGAACCTTGAAGCACATTGAGAGATATATAATGAAAATTGTTGCATAAAAAGATTTAATTTTCAAGCTTCATTTTTAGACTTTTTGAATTAAATTATAAATTAAAGAGTTGTCCTTCCTGGATAAGGATCGGAGTCCCTTAAATCTAAATTGTAGAAAATGAATGAATCTGTTGAGTCCACAATACCGAAAGTTAAGATAGTTTCTGTTTTTTCCCCCAGAATATAACTTGGTGGATGTATACAATATGAGTAGAAAATTTAGTGGAGTTAAATTCCTCATACAAGGAAAAAAATTATTATTACATTAATTCTTCAAAAATCTTGGTACTTTGAGTCAGAAAAGATTCAAGGAAACTTTATTTTATTTTTAAAAAAAGAAGCAAACATCCTGGTTGAGGGCATCAGGAAAACGAAGACATCATGAACGCGAATGGTCCTTGTTTCATATCTATTGTATAAAACTTCACTTAGCACATACTTAAAGCAGAACATAAAATATTACATCATAGCCAATGCACATAATGATAGTTACAGTGCATTTTAGTTGCATTTGTTGTCTGAAGACATCATTACAAACAGTTACAAACAGTTATGTGAAGGCTAAGAGTTTATTAGTGGTAGGGGAGCCAGATGAACAACACATTTTTTCTGTCATTCTATCTAGTTTTACTAAATGACCCTCAACTTTCAGAAACAAGGCTGCGTGCCTGAGTCAAAGCGACAATAGTTAGTGTGAGTATATATATCTTAATAATTGTCTACACTTTCACATTTATGCTCGATATTTCTTTAGATATGAACTTTTAAAAAGAATGCTTGTTGAAACATTGGACTGATCATATCGGTTCGCCTTTTTCAGAAGCTTTGAGATTGAGAAAGATTTTTAAATGTAAATTATCATAACATTTTTCTCCTTAAATTTCGAAATAAATATTATCAGCCGTGCATTTCAACCTAAGGGCTGAAACTAATTTGTCATATCTTTCGTTAATGTCGACTTTTTTTTTCTCTGTAGAAGAATCATTGTTAGTGTAAACTTTTAAGAAGAAAATGAGCCTCTGTACGACTCTATCGTTTTGCATTATCTTGGTATGCTTGGGACAGTCGCTACAACTGAGATGCTCTTCCGAGCCAAAATGCACATGTCATTACGAAAGAGGGATGCTGAGCGTCAATTGCAGCTCGCTTAACCTGACTCACCCACCGAATTTTCAACAAAATGTTAGATGCATCTATCTAAACAACAACCGTCTTACGGAAATACCTACTGATATGCCGCAAGCGATCGTGCGGCTAGATATAAGCGATAATAATATCCGATATCCAAAAAAGGCAAGTCTGTCAAGATACAAACATTTGGAGTGGTTAAATCTTGAACGTAATTGTTTATGGCAAAAATACAAGGAATGGCTATCACGCTTTTTTGAGAACCTGACAAAACTTGATACTCTTCTCATGAAGGATAATTGTTCTGAAACATCTTATTACACGATCAAGGAGATGAGGTACTCTAAAGAATGCTTTTACGGGCTCTCTTCATTACGGCATATTGAAGTTGACGGATTAGGTGGTCATAACTTTGGAGAAGCATTCGAAGCAAATAATTCCATTCAATTTCTTACATTTACGCCATATAATGGTCGTTGTGCTCTGAATAGCATTGAGAGTAATACATTCCAAGTTTTCCAAGGTTTGAGAAATCTAACATTAGTTAACTGTAATATAATGTTAATCGAGAAAGGAGCTTTTTCACACCTAAATAATCTCGTATTTCTGAATATTTCAGAAAACCAAGAGCTTACGCTTTCAGTATTAAGTAATATCACCTTTGATCTGCAGAATTCAACAATCCAGACTCTCTTTGCAAATAGTCTTCATTGTAACGTCGGACTTTCTCTGCTATTAAGTATAAACCATATCAAATATCTTAGAAATACTTCTTTAAAAGAGTTGTCCTTGGGAAGTAATAGAATAGGTATCATGGAACATCTACTCACGACATACCTTCCTAAGTCTTTAAGATATATAAATATTGATGATAATCCACTTATATTCGGGATCTATGTTGAAGAAGGCGACTTTCTTACAAATTTAGAAAGGTTAAGCTTTAACCAAAATGAGAGATTAGAAAGGCGAAGAATAGGTTGTAATTTTAACTCTAACAGTTGTGACAACAAAGGTGATATAAGAGTCGATGAAACGTTAAATAGAGCGTATAGGACATACCAATTACCCCCAAAACTAAAATATATAAGCATGGCTAATAGGAAAATATATTTTCCTTTGATACATAAAATTGGTCTTAGAACAAGGAACTCACTAACACATCTGCATGTTCAAGGAAATCTGATATATGATATACAGGGATTTAGTGGGCTTCAACATTTAGAATATATTGATCTGTCAAATAACTTCTGCTTCAACATTACCAAACAAGTATTTCAAGATGCAACCGGCTTGTTATTTCTGAATTTATCCAAAAATCTGTTAGGAAAGGAATTACAGCGACAACATAAAGAGCATGTATTTGACCATCTCTATAATCTAAAGATACTGGATCTGTCATATAACTGGATAACTCTTTTGCAAAAAGATTTTTTTTCCTCGGTGTCAAACATAGAACACCTCAACTTGAGTAATAATGAATTAGAGAGCGTCACCTTCGACTTGTCAGCTGCATTAAAATTGCGTAGCATAGATTTGTCTTCAAATAAAATTGTAATGTTGGACTCAAAATCGATGGACTTTTTAGATGCTTCTAGAGAGAAACAGCTCTCTATCCAGATGTCAAACAACCCATTACAGTGTACATGCCGAAGCATAGAGTTCCTAAAATGGATGAAAGCATCGGCCAACAAAAACTTCATTGATCGAGAAAAATACACATGCGTATTCACAAACGGAAAAAAAGATCGAAATGCGCAATTTGGCCCATATAATCTGGTCTTTAGAACGTCAATGTGCGTCATTTACAACAACTATAGTGATAGTTACCATTATTCTACTGGTCACAATCATTCTTATATCATTTGCAATAGCGTATAGGTATAGATGGAAACTGAGATATTTGTATTACGCTGGTAAGAGAAGTTATAGAGGATATTCAAGAAATTTAGATACGGGGAGAGAGTATCAATTTGATGCTTTCATTTCGTACGCTGAAAGTGAAAGAGGAGAGTTTATACCAAACACTTTGAAGCTAGAAAACGAAAACGATTTCAAATTCTGTATTCACAGTCGTGACTTTATAATTGGTGTTAATATAGCAGAAAACATAACTAATGCAATTCACAACAGCAAGCGTTCTGTCTGTTTTCTGAGTAAAGCTTTTTTGGAATCTGAATTTTGCATATATGAGGCCCAGATGGCTCGAATGGAAAGTATTTACAGAGGAGGAGAAACAACATTATTTGTTGTTCTTGTGGACAAAGATCTTGGAGTTGTCTTGCCACAATTTCTAAAAGATGTAATAAAAGAACAAACATATCTAGAATATGATAAACAAATTCCAGAGGAATTCTGGAATGCCCTGGCTCAAGCATTTAGAGAAATGTAGAGAAAATTCGTACTTGGAACAGCAAGGCTTAAAAATGGTAACACCTGAATCTATCTACGGCAACTAAACTTATCTGAATAATGGCTAATGAAAATTAAACAATCAGCTACTAATATCTGCAAACGAGATAAAATATCAAATATTTTCCAGATGCCCAATTTCAATT
This sequence comes from Saccostrea glomerata, assembly GCA_003671525.1. Lineage (NCBI taxonomy): Eukaryota > Metazoa > Mollusca > Bivalvia > Ostreida > Ostreidae > Saccostrea > Saccostrea glomerata. The sequence goes on from PRKT01000030.1 coordinate 1,254,629, forward strand.
TAATATGGAATCACACAGTATAAGTAAGAAACGTATGTGACAACAGTGAACACCACTGGAATGCTTAAAAAAACTTTGGAAGAAAAATGTTTTTAAATTCAAGTCCAAAACAGCAATTGTACTTCATAGTTCCAAAATCTAGACAAACTTATCTTTTTATAAATTTGTTTTTTCATTTTTTGTACTTTTTTTCATTGATTTATGGTAGTTGTTTTAGTTTCGAATGATGTTCATCAATATTACTCTGTAATTCCCATTAATATTTCCTCTGTATTTCAAGACCAATGTAACATGCTTTTGGTAAATGCCCATGACACTTTCAATTTACGTTTCATATAAATGTTTAATTTAAGTGTAGCAACGGTCGTCACACGAATGATACTAACATCTTTGTGTGCTTTGTGTCCCGGAGGGCCGGGTTCGATTCTCATTCTCGGCGCCGCGTCAAACTTATTTCATAAACGTAGGTAGTGACTGTTACTTCGCCAAGCGCTCGGCATTTGAAGTGAACGTCACGGGTCTTTCGGATATGACCTTAAAAACGTAGGTCCCATGTCACGGTAGGCGTTTGCACGATAAAGAACCCTCACGGCTCAATGACCCTGAATTCCGAGTATAGGTCTAAATTTGAAGGCCCTCACCGGCATACAGTGACGTTTCTATATGAGTGAGAAATTCTCGAATGTGACGTTAAACAATATACTATCAATCAAAGATTACGGCACCTTTTTATGTCAACGAATTTGTTATCGCCCTTTTCAATTCCTTATTTTCAATGGTCACATTTATACTTAAGTCTACAGAAATTTTCTATACGGCAACGAAACATTAAGTAAAAATTTCATTTCTTTGTATATATGCATTTTTTATGTATTTATTATATTTCTCGCTATATGTATGAGTGTTATAAGCTTGTGTGTTACGTGTGGTTGTGTGCAGATGATCTTATCATTTTAATTTTAAGCACGATAATAAATTTGTTTGTACAAACTGTTGGTCCTTTTTCAAAGTTTTGGTTACATCAAGGAACTTAAGTACCATGTTTATTATCTCAAATGGTTGTACTCCTTATCAATTATGCCTGGGCTTAAATACCTAAGCATGACTTATCAGATATTAATTCTACCTTTGATGCACAACACTTACTGATTCCGATAGCAGAACTTTTAAACACATCTTTATAACAAGGGAAATTTAAATATATGACAAACAGCATTTGAGTGGACCATGGCATCCAAAATATCTCGATTTTTCAAACATCTTCAAGAATACTGGATTTATTTCAAGAGATAACCAACTCGCAATTCTTCAAGTCATCAAGAATTCTTATAGAAAAGGAGTAAAACGCATAAGTCTACAGAAGATGCATTTGATTGTCATTGATGTTTAAAGGTATTGAATCTGTCATTTACATGTATCAGGATATTTTTATAAACATGTTTTAACATTTAGACTGTATAGAAATGCTTTTCAATAAATTGTTTTGAAACTTAAATTTCTTTAATCCACAAATGAAGGATTTTTGTTTTTCTTTTTTCTTCATTGGTTTGAACATATTTTATTGTTAAGATGTTACAACAAAAGGATTGGACACAAGTACTTAATACTTAGAACGTCCTCTCCCTAAAGTGCTCTTCATTTAACACAAGCAGACAAATAAACGCGCAGGCCAATAGAAATTGAAATTGAGAATTTGCCTAAGTTATGGGTTTTACAGTAAAATATTTACATCCACAAACAGTAAACGCCACTAAACAGCCCATCTACATAAATTTGAGCAATTGCTCTTCCATCATGATCAAGTACATATATGCACACAATGACACCTATAATACAATATTTCGCATATTTGATTTTAATATAATTGTATTAATGCATACACATAATTATGTTTATAACTTTGTTTTTTAGTACAGAAATTTACGTTTCTATTGCAAAAAGACACATAGCCCGCTTTTTTCTCTGCATTAACCTGAGGCTTTTATTCCCGTATTAATTACCTTATACGACCAACGTAAATGTAAAATATTTCTAGCAACGTTTGAACATTAATAATGAATTCACTGTGTCATCTTGGTCAGAATCAATTTTCCCAATCAATATTTAGTGAATGGCAGTATTTTAGAAAAAAAGGAAATTCAAAATGATTACAGAAAATTGCTCTGGTATCTTAATTATTCTCTTACTAGTTATCCTCTTACTAATTATCTAATTATGTGAAGGGCACATGATGGTTCGTGAAAAGGAAATTAATAGTATTCTAAGATGTATAAAATGAAATTGAAATTTATAAGGTAATAATGAATATTTAGTTAATTAGTTCACCAGATAAAAGTCCATAGTTTGGTGGTTGTGATTGATTTTCCAATTATTCATATATAATTTTAATAATCGGATTCTACTTTTCCCGCATTGTTCTTAGTAACTGATTTAATGCATAAAATTTGCTTGAAACTGCATATTTATATTCTGTAGATATCTTGTAAACTAATCTATTTTGAAATCTGATTAAAATTTTTGAAGAAGAAGCATTCATTTTTTCAGATAAAAATTGCTATATAAAATCTAATTGATTTATAAGGAACTTACTTAAAGAGGCAACTAAAACACTTATAAAAAAGTAACAGTAAAACTCACTAAGAAGACTTAAAATTTACTGCCCATTCAATCACTAATTCAAATGTAGCGTTCATAAATCTAGAATTCATAAGCACCTTTCAACTGATATCTATACGACCTCAGCTCCACGGAACACCTACTTCTTATTATCTTAACCAGCAAATAGAATGATTAATTCTTATACCTTAAAAATGTTCTTTCATTTTATTCCATTCCCTTTCCCTCTCTAGTAATATTTTGGACCTTTATGCATAGACAATATTTAACGTTTTTGCTTGGAATTTAAAATTATTTTCAGGAGAATATAAGAGAGGTTACCGAAGTAGTTTAATTCATAAATAATAACATGAATTCATTTTACTTATTTATTATTTGATACGTATATCAGACTAAGTACTCTGTGACCTAATCAAGACTCCCACCCCCACTCCAAGTAATGCATTTCATTTGTACAGGCCATTTTGAGTTCTGTTTAAATTAATGAAATGATGGTAATTGTAGAATTTAATGGTTCTATACACATTATAATACTGAACAGCATTATCTACACTGACAGGTACAATTTGGCTATGCGATACACTTGCATATTTATTTCCTACATATATTTCACCTAACTTTTAACGTCTGATAAATATAGGGTCTCACATGATTTGTAGTTGGATATGATTTTTATCCAACTCGTTGGATAAAAACAAACAACGAGTTGGATAAAAATCATATTCAGCTACAAATCATGTGAGATTCTTTTTATCCCACATTTTACATTTTGTTTTATACACCACAATCAATGTTTTACACAGTTTTTATATTGGACTCCACTTTATTTTACTTCATTACGCTAACGCAAAACCCATTGTGACGTCACTACTGTGGGATAGCAAAACGATATAACATGAGCTACATGTATATCAACGGGATAAAGGGATAAACATGGGATACAATAAATGTACGTATATTTTTCCATCGATACCAGAAAAGTGGCGTGGAAATACTGAGCGTCTACATCAGAGAAATATACTGAAAGGAAAAAAAAACGCATAATAAACTTTTGAATAAAATTAAAACTTTTATTTCCAATATGTTTTCCGGTATTGTTATCAAACATTTTAATTCAACTTTAAACAACAAGAAACCGAAATCTTGTGTGACTTTGACTGATAATTCCGGAGTTATTGAAGTTGATATGTCGATACCCCCAAAATTAAAATAAAAATTCTCATCATACCACTTGCGCATCAGTAACAGTCTTGATTTTCTTGTGCATTGAGTACTTATCTTTCTCATAGGATTATCATTCAATCCTTCCGACGGTAGTCTTAATGGTTGAGAGAAGATGTATTATTCCAAAGCCAACAAATCCCCCCGCCAAATGAATCCCACGAATTTTCGATTTAAGATAGAATTTAAGATAGAATTGACCGAATGTAGCTTATTCGGTACACGTGAATGTTGTAAAAAGTCTCAACAAACACTGGCTATATTTTCTCAGCGTGAACATGCTAAAAACATTACGCATACGGCGCGTGTGAGAGTAAAATTGACGTAAAGTTGCCAAGCTTGCGTACCAAATTAGAGCAGAGAGTTTCTGTCAGTATTAGGGTGAAAATATGAGTATGATTATCTGCTGTAAAAATAACAGTTTCAGTAATAATGACTGGACAATAACCGAGGTGGCATGATAAAAAGCCCTCTCTTGATGTGACGTTGTTACGAGCCAACGTCACCGTCATGGTTGGTTGGAAACATTTTAAGTTACTCTCTGACAACCGAAAAATTTTTTTTGATTGAGAAGTTAAAAACAAACTGCACAACAACATCTTGTTGCCTTTTTATTCAGTTATGCAACTCAATTACTAGACCCCATGTAACTTCCGTCAACAATACCATGAATTGCAAGAAATTTTTACTGGCTGCAAATACCGGAAACGATGTCTATAACTCTAATGTATCTCTTGGCACTACAAAATGTGATCACAGAATTGTCATCATCAACATGCACGTGTATTTGGCTTTTTATCATTTTCGTGACGCCATACATTTCATGGTTGCGTAATTTTGACAAGCGATTTTAGTGCACAGAAATCAAAATACATATTTGAACAATTTTCATAATTTTCAGCCACATAGTTAAATATATTTCGCTATTATGCTATTATGCGTTTCTTTTTCCTTTCAGTATACATGTACAAGTCTGTCCTGTTTTTTCGTCTTCATAGATCCAGAGGTTGACATTTTTGAAAAGATTCAATAGTAGTCAACCTTTGAAGAAAATGACGAGAAAATGGTGATATATAACCCCCTTTTTTTTTTTTAGAGTAGTTCAACTTGAATCTATTTTTCAGCATACCTAAGAAGTTTCAAATACTGGTATATTAGGTATTCAAGGTAAAAAAAAACTTGTATGAATTTATGTATACGTTTTAAAAGCTTTGGTAAATCAAAAAAATAAATTCAACACTTTTCCTTTATACTTTTGTGTATTTAGTTTTAGTATTTAAGAGCACATAATAATAAATAATCAAAGAAATTTGTGTGTAAATTTATTAGCACAAATTACTTCAAACATACACCCATTGTGTTACCAATTGCTTTACAAATATGTCGAAGCCCATTCATGATAATCGCCTCAATTTCCTTTTTTAACATAGGGGTAGATGCTATTTGAGTCTAAAACTTTCAATAAGAATTGAGATCGGACATAAACGGAAAAGATTTGCACATGTTGTTTTTAATCAGTAATCACAGCTTGTTTCTTTAATATCACTTAAGTTCTGATTGAATAATTTATAAATGACGTTGTATGGTTGTTGTTGTCGGTCTCATAAAAAAACAGTAACTTACTAGATCCGCCAACCTGAACCACCACATACCACTGTACTCTTATTTTTGCTATTTGGGGGTTATTAACCAAAAATGAAATATTTAATTAAATTTACGATAAATACTGTACGAATGAAATCTGAATATACCGTATAAGTCGAAATTTTAGCGAGACGCAAATTTAGCGATTTCTACCTAAAATCTGGTATTTTATTTTTAGCGAGAAGTAATTTTAGCGATTTAAAATGCTTACTAAAGAAGGTACATGTTTACAAATAATACGCAATTAATTTTTAGCGATATTCAAATTTAGCGATGTCAGAACCCTGGCTAATAATACCAAAATTAAATCCTCGCTAAAAATTCTAGTTATACGGTAGCTTACAGACATCACCTTATACCTAGTTTACTCATGGAGGAGGTTTTATGAACTCTGGTGCAGCGCTTTCGGAATTTGATAATTTATAAGTATAGATATATTTGGATCGAAGAATCATAGGGAAAATTTGACGAAAAAAAACATACATAAAGGGAAGAAAGGGAAGAGTCCTAGCATTTTCCAGTCTTCCGACATGAATTGTGCGGATAATATTTAGTTATTCTGAATTAACTAACTCCATTTTTTCGACAAAAATACCGCGCACTGCAGTATATTATTTCGCGACTGATGCACTGAGACGGTATCGTTTCTAGTGATGCAGTAGTCAGGGATTTTTTAAATAATTTTTTCCTGAAACGAAAACATCAAAAATAAATATCTACATGCGAAAAAACAAACTACAAAGACAAGCAATTCAGGAATGAAAGATGAAATGGAAAAATTTAATCAGTTCATATACCAGAAAATGAATGATAGTGATGTCTTCTCTTTACTCCAAAGATGGAAATATAGCTTAAATTCAATTATCAAAAATAAAATATCCAGGTTCTAACAAAACAGACTCAGTTTGGAATACTTACTAAAAGTAGACTGGCAGAGATATTAGAAAGGTGAATATAACATGAAGCTATTTTTATTATCATATCTATTCTTTTCTAATATGGTGGCTATAAAATTTAGGATGGATTACATGCATATAAACGACGCGGATTTTAAAACGTTTTGATTGATTGATTGATTGTACATTGTTTAAAGTCCCTCTCGAGAATTATTCACTCATATGGAGGCGTCACCGTATGCCGGTGAAGGGCTTCAAATTTAGACCTATACTCGGCACACTCAGGGCCATTGCGCAGTGAGGGTTCTTTGCGTGCCAGCGCCCACTGCGACACGGGACAAACGTTTTAAAGGTCATATCCGAAAGACCCGTGACTTTCACTTCTGATGTCGAGCGCTTGGCAAAGGAACTACTTATATATACGTCTTAGGTTTGACGCAGCGCCGCGATAGAGAATCGTACCCGGGCCTCCTGATCACGAAGCAAACACTCTACCACTAGGCTACCGTGAACTGTTTAAAAAAACTCGCAGAAGCATTGGACTGATAATATCGGTTCGCCTTGTTCAGAAGCATTGAGATTGAGAAGTATGTATAAGTAAAAATTGATACAGCATCTCCTTAAATTTCGGAATAAATATTATTAGTCGTGCTTTTAAACCTAAGACCTGAAACAAATTTGTCATATCATTTGTTAATGTCGACTTATTTTTCTCTGTAGAACAATCATTGCCAGTGTTAACATTTAAGAAGAAAATGAGCATCTGTACGACACTATCGTTTTCCCTTACCTTGGTATGTTTGGGACAGTCGCTACAATTTAGCTGCTCTTCCGAGCCAAAATGCACATGTTATTACGAAAGAGGGATGCTGAGCGTCAATTGTAGCTCGCTTAACCTAACTCACTCACCAAATTTTCAACAAAATGTTAGATGCATCTATCTAAACAACAACCGTCTTACGGAAATACCTACTGATATGCCAAAGGACATTGTGCGGCTAGATATAAGTGAAAACAACATCCGAGATCCCCAAAAGGCTGTTCTGTCAAGATACAGACATTTGGAATGGTTAAATGTTGAACGTAATTGTTTATGGCAAAAAAACAAGGAATGGCCATCACGCTTTTTCGAGAACCTGACAAAACTTGATACTCTTCTCATGAAGGATAATTGTTCGGAAATATCTTATTCTACGATCAAGGAGATGAAGTACTCTAAGGAATGCTTTTATGGACTTTCTTCATTAAGGCATATCGAACTGAACGGATTAGGTGGCCATAACTTTGAGGAAGCATTTGAAGCAAGTAATTCCATTGAAGTTCTTGTATTTACGGCAGATGGTGGTTATTGTGCTCTGAATTGTATCGAGAGCGATACAATTAAAGTTTTACAACGTTTGAAAAAATTAACTTTATTTAAGTGTGATATCATGCACATACAGAAAGGAGCTTTTGCACACTTAAATGATCTCGTATCTCTGAATATTTCAGAAAACCAAGAGCTTACGCTATCTGTTTTAACCAATATTACTTATGACCTGCAGTATTCAAAAATCCAGACTCTGATCGCAGATAGTCTTCATTGTAAACACGGACTTTCTCTGCTACTAAGAATCGGCCATATAAAATATCTTAGAAATACGTCTCTGAAAGAGTTGTCACTGGCAAAGAACAGAATAGGAATCATTGAGCATCGACTTACGGAATACCTTCCCAAGTCATTGAAATATATAAATATTGATAATAACTCGCTTTTATTCGGGTCCTATGTTTACGAAGGTGACTTTCTTTCAAATCTAGAAAGGTTAAGCATTGACCATAATGAAAGGGCTACACATTTTAGAACAGATTGTAATTATAACTCTAACAGTTGTGACACGGTACGAGATCTAAATGTCAATGAAACATTAAATGAAGGCTCAAAACCATTGTTTTATCGATCATGGTTTCAACAATTACCCCCAAAGCTAAAGACTCTTAGCCTGGCTAATCGGAAAATATACCTTCCTTTGATTAAGGACATTAGAATTAGACCAAAGAACGCGTTAACACATGTGCATGTTCAAGGAAATCTTATATATGATATTCAGGATTTTAGTGGACTTCGACATCTAGAATACCTTGATCTGTCAAATAACTTCTGCTTCAACATTACCAAACAGGTATTTCAAAATATGACCGGCTTGTTATTTCTGAATTTATCCAAAAATCTTTTAGGAAAGGAATTGCAGCGTCAACATAGAGAGCATGTATTTGACCCACTCCATAATTTGAAGATACTTGATTTGTCATATAACTGGATAACTCTTTTGCAAAAAGATTTTTTTGCCTCGGTGTCAAACATAGAATACCTCCACTTAAGTAATAATGAAATAGAGAGTGTCACCTTTGACTTGTCAGCTGCATTAAAATTGCGAAGCATAGATTTGTCTTCAAATAAAATTTTGATGTTGGACTCAAAATCAGTAGACTTTATAGATGTTTCTAGGAAGGAACTCCTCTCTATCCAGATGTTAAAGAACCCATTTCAATGTACATGCCGAAGCATAGAGTTCCTAAAATGGATGAAGGCATCGTCAAACAAAAACTTCGTTGATCAAGAAAAATACACATGTGTATTCACAAACGGAAAAAATATTGAAATGCGCTATTTGGCCCATATAATCTTGTCTTTAGAACGTCAGTGTACGTCGTTTACAACTACAATAGTCATAGTAACCATTATTGTACTGGTCACAATCATTCTTATATCATTAGCAATAGTGTATAGGTATAGATGGAAACTGCGATATTTGTATTATGCTGGTAAGAGAAGTTATACAGGATATTCAAGGATCTTTGATACAGGGAGAGATTACAATTTGATGCTTTCATTTCGTACGCTGAAAGTGAAAGAGCAGAGTTTATACCAAATATTTTGAAGCTAGAAAAGGAAAACAATTTCAAATTCTGTATTCACAGTCGTGACTTTATAATTGGTGTTAATATAGCAGAAAACATAACTAATGCAATTCACAACAGCAAGCGTTCTGTCTGTTTTCTTAGTAAAGCTTTTTTGGAATCTGAATTTTGCATATATGGAGCCCAGATGGCTCGAATGGAAAGTATTTATAGAGGAGGAGAAACAACATTATTTGTTGTTCTTGTGGACAAAGATCTCGGAACTGTCCTGCCACAATTTCTAAAGGATGTAATAAAAGAACAAACATATCTTGAATATGATAAACAAATTCAAGAGGAGTTTTGGAATGCCCTGGCTCAAGCATTTAGAGAAATGTAGCGAAAATTCGTACTTGGAACAGCAAGGCTTAAAATATTAATGCCTGAATCTATCTACGGCAACTAAATTTATTTTAGTACCGGCTAATGAAAATTAACCAGTCAGCTACTAATATCTGCAAACAAGATAAAACATCAAACATTTTCTCGATGCCCAACTTGAAATTAATATGGATTTATAAGTAACAAACATAATGACAACAATGAACACACCTGGAATGCTTAAATTTTGGGAAGAACAATGTTTTTAAAGTTCAGTTCAAAACAGCATACAATTCTACTTTATAGTTCCGAAATCTAGACAAACTTATCTGTTTATTACATGAACATTTGGCCCTCATTTTTTGTACTTTTTTCATTGATTCACGCGAATTGTTCTCCTTTTGAATGATCTTCATCAAAATAACTCTGCATTGCTTCTCTGTATTTCAAGACCAATGTAACATGCTTTTGGTTAAGAATTTATACCCACGACACTTTCAATTTACGTTTTATATAAATGTTTAACTTTAGAGTAGCAACGGTTGTCACACGAATGATACTAGCAAATTTTTGTGTTTCATGACCGGGATGTCCGGGTTCGAATCTCGTTCACGGTGCGGAGTCAAACCTATTACAAAACCGAAGGTAGTGACTATTACTTCACCTCGGCACTAGAAGTGAAAGTCACGGATCTTTCGGATATGACCTTAAAAATGTAGGTCCCGTGTCAAGGCGCTGGCACGATAAAGAACCTTCACTGCGCAATGGCCCTGAGTTCCGAGCATAGCTTAAATTTGAATGCGTTCACCGGCAAACGGTGAAATTTCTATATGAGTGAACAATTTTCGAATTGAACGTTAAACAATATACTATCAATCAAAGTGTATGGTACCTTTTTACGTCAACAAATTTGTTATCGCCCTTTTCAATTTCTTATTTTATTGGTCACATTTATACTTAATTCAACAGACTTTTTTTCTATACGGCAACGAAACCTTATTAATCGAGTCTTGCGCATTATACTTGTCTTCAATTATGTGTATTTATGCAATTTTTTGTGTATTTATTTTATTTTTCGCTATGTGTATGAGTGTTTTAGGCTTATGTGTTATGTGTGCTTGTGTGTAGATGATCTTTCTATTTGAATTCTGAGCACGATAATTAATTTGTTTGACGTTCAAACTGTATGCCCTTTTTCAAAATTTTGGTTACACCAAGGAACTTCAATAACATAGTATTATCTCAAATTGTGGTTTTCCTTATCAAGAATGCCTGGGCTTAAAAACCTAAGCATGACAAATAAGAAATATTCTGCCTTTGATACACAGCACTTACAGATTCAAATGGCAGAACGTTTTAACACATTTTTATGACAAGGGAAATGTGAAATATTACACACAGCATTTGAGTGGACAGTGGCATCCTAATATACCTTGAGTTTTAAAAAATCTTCTGCTTCAAGAATACTGGAGCTATTTAAAAAGATAACCAACTCGCAGTTTTTCAAGTTGTCAAGAATTCTTTTAGAAAAGGTGTAAAAAGCATAAGCCTACAGAAGATGCATTTTACTATCTTTGATGTTTAAAGGTATATATTGAATCTGTTTCTTACATGTACAAGAATACAGAGTACTTTTTTCATAAACATGTTTTAACATTTGATATAGAAATGCTTTTCAATAAACTCTTTGATTTTAATAAAATTGCTTTAATACATGCATATAAATTGTGAACACAGACCTAAAGTGGCAATAAATGTCTTTCTTTGTTTTTGAGTATGGAATTTACCTTGCTATCGCAAAAAGTCACACAGGCTAGCCCTCGTTTTTTCCCTACAACAACCACTGGCTTTTATTCCCGTATTAATTTCATTATACGACCAATGTAAATGTAAAATATTTTTAGTAACATTTGAACACTAAGGATGAATTCACTGTGACGTCTTGGACAGCATCAATATCCCAATCAATATTTAGTGAATGGAAATATTTTAGAAAAGGAAAAATCAAAATGAATACCAGGATATCAGGAAATTGCTCTGGTATCATAATTATTCTCTTACCAATTATCCTCTTACTAATTATTTAATTACGCGAAGGACACTTGATGGTTCATGAAAAGGAAATGTATTGTGTTCTAAAATGTATACGAAACAAATTAATATTTTTAAGGAAATAATGAATTTTTAGTTATTTAGTTCTTAAATCACCAGGTTATCCATTGCTAGATGGTTGTGAATGATTTTCTTACGATTATTCATATATAGTTTTAATAACCGGATTCTACTTTTCACATATTGTTATCACTAACTGATTCAATGCATAAAAATTTGCTTAAAACTGCATATCTATATTCTGTACAGTAGACATCTTGTATACAAATCTATTTTGAAATTTGTTTAAATTTTCTTAATTAGAAGAAGCATTCACTTTTTCAGATGAAAATTCCTGTATAAAATCTAATTGATTTATAGGGAACTTACTTAAAAAGGCAACGAAAACACTGATAAAAAAATTAAGAGTAAAGGTCACTAAGAAGACTTAAAATTTACTGTCCAGTCAATCACTACTTCAAAAGTAACTTTGGTTAATCTAGATTCATGAGCAACTTTGAATTGATATCTATACGACCTCCGCTCCACGGGACACCTACTTCTCACTATCTTAGCCAGGAAACAGAATAATTAATCACGACGAACACTTTTCGAGACATCTTCGTTAAATTGAATAAGTATTTCTTTTAGTGAAAGGGAATATTTAAAAAAAAAACAATTGTTCAAGATGTCGACAACTATATTTGGGCTGAATACACTGTGTCTATACGAAAATAATTAATTTGAAAATAAGTTTATTGAAAAAGTTTAATCAGTGAAATTAAAGGAGGAAACATATTATATTGAGTCTATTTGATGGGGAGGATGGGGTTGTATTTCCATTTAGTGAGCATGCAATATAAAATATAATAGTATTATAATATATTGAACTATCATAATTTAAATTAGTATTGAAATAAAATTTCAAAACATATCTATACAAATACAAACTAATGATCTTTGTTCTTAGATTATATGTTAAAAACAATGTTTTCCCTTTTTTTTACAAGAAGAGGATGCTACTACAACCATCCCCTACCATTAAGACGTCTCCAGTTGGCACACATATCACCTCTGTCTTTTCAATACATGTTACAACGCATATCTTGGGCTCCAGAAAATAAATAGCAGGCTTTATAAATTACACAAAATATCTAGACAAAAAGTCCATTTAACATTACATAGTAGGGACAGAGCAAACACGGAACTCCAAAACATCAGAGGGGGATCAGATCAAATGTAGGAGTAAGAATCCCCTTCATTTTTTCATTTTAATCACCAATTATACGTTTATTAGAAGATTACAACTGTTTTAAGATTTATTTATACGAGTGCCGAATAGCAAGGCTACCAGTTGAGAATTCTGTTTTTAGAGCGACTCTCTGCACCGCTAGGGACAGTATTCACTGGTTTACTTGTCACACGCTGTGTTCTCCTTGTCATGATCGGGAAGCAACGGAAAAATATCCGTCGACAATTATAATTGGTTTGAAAAAGAACGTGTACTAAATCTGAAATCATTTAATGTTATGAATAGAGTCACCTTGTATATGGTTTAAGACGATTATAAGGAAGTACTAGAGATTGGTATTTTTGCTTCGTTATAAGCATTATTCGTGATATCTGTCAATTTTTTATGTATTTTACAGTCAAAGAGAATAAAAATGTCTACACAATAAGCGTCAGTTCATTATAATCGTGTTCGCTATATGTGTTTTTCACTGTATATCTTTTCTTGAAATTAAATGTCACTGCATCCCCCGAAGATTTAAAATCAAAATAATGTTTTAAGAATTATCTTTTATACATGTACATATATTTTAAAGGGTTACCAATAATATTTTTGGTTTAATGGTTTAACAAAGATGTGAAGTGGAATTGTTTTTATAAATTGGCTCCAGAGAATACCACATTTAACGAAAAAAAACAAAATATATTTATTTTTGATTTGCAATATATCTTGGGTTTTTTATATATAAAAAATTGCAAAAGAGATAACATGTATGATATGCAGTATTTGATAGATCTTTTTTTTGCTAAATACATATGTATTATCAAAATTGCGTTTCTAATAATATCTCTTATTATCAAAATAAGAGGTTAATATCCAATTAATGCAAACATCCTATAGATGAAAAAAAAAACTGGCACTGAAGGAACCCAAAGGTTAAGGGCGGAAAGATGAGTTTTCTTTCTCTTTATTTTTTAAAAATTAAACACTATATTACAGATAGCAAAACAGGACAAGGAATATCTGCTTAATATCACAATAGAGACTATAGATATACAAATAAAAGGGGTTTTTAAATGCCTTTCTAATAGTTATCTGAAAGATTGCAAGGAGGTAAGAGAAATATATAATTTGAAATTTTGAAGTAATTTTATCTTTAAGATGCATGTTGTAATTATTTTAAATGGGTATCTGAATTTCAGAAGGGAAAAAAATTCTCAAAAAATGAACGATTAAATAAATGAGATCAGTGTATCATTTAAAAAAAATCTAGCATCGTGAAAAGTGTTAGAATTTGCAAATTTTTAAAAAGACAAAGAACAAACAACCAATGCCATTGTTTATTGAATCTATAAATACATAAATGTGATTTATTTTCAATCACCAGGGACTCATCGTTTTTTGTGATCTGTTGCTCTGTAAACTCTTCCATTTTCGTAACATGCATTACATGTTGTTTCCTTCCCAAACACGCAAGTTTGTTCACAGCAAATATGTAGGAAATACTTTATTTTGTCAGTTTTCTTCTTATATCCAAAGAATTCTTTTGTCAAAAAATCATTTGTCCACACTTCATTTCACTATGCACCTTTATAAATAAACACAACACCTTAATATGCATTGTAGCGCACCGAGCAGGTTGACGCCAGGTTTATTGTATTGAATATATTCAAACATACAAACAAAGCAGTTCTGATATAACATTTTGCCAACAAACAAACAGGCTAAAACATACACACACATCGACTTTTATATTGATGCAATAGAATTTAAGCCTTAAAGCCTCCTCTGCCGCCCAGGAAAAACCATAGATAAAAAATATTTTGAAAAAACTATGGAAACCTGTGTATCCGCGGCAAATGCAGAGTAAGCGAAAAAATTGAGTGGCGGACCCTCACTCACGTTTTAAACATCCAAAAAGCTTATTCTTAATTTGAAATTTTTTTTTTTATAAATTCAACTATTGTATTTAAAAAACAAAATTTTAAAACACGACTTGCTCGGGAAAGCGTGCGCTAGAAAGTGAACCCTTACTAACCACCCGTATATACAATCGAACACGTTTTCTCAATACTAACATTTCATTGGCTGAAACCTACATATCAATTTTACCTTAGTAACACCACACTTCTGTATTCGTTTACATGTCGTCAGGACAATTATTTTTCGCTATACTTCGTAACGCGAAAAAATGTAAGTCCACACTTCATTTCACTATGCACCTTTATAAATAAACACAACACCTTAATATGCATTGTAGCGCACCGAGCAGGTTGACAATAGACATAACCAAAGAAAGGGAGAGAAAGGGACTAGAAAAAAATATATATATATAACTTACAACAACAATTGTTTTGATACATGTAATCTTTTTTCTAAAGAGTCTTTGACATAAACATTTTTACTAGACACCGATTTCCATCGCCCGTGCCTTTGTAAACACCTTTCATTAACACCAACATTTGCAGCAGCAGTTGCACCCCCTGATCTGAGAGAATGTAGACCAATATTTAAATTTGGAGCTACCGTTTTTAAAAGAGTAACAATATTTTGCTTTGCTGCAGTATAACTAAGCTTCTTGTTTTTAAATATCAATTTTGAAAAACCATTACTTCTGAAAGCGGGCTTAAAAAGAAAATGATCAGAACATAAATCAATTTCCGCCTCTTTTGTATAACGTAGAAACATAGCATATGGACAAGCACTTGTGATACCTTTTGCAATAAGTACTTCATTTCCATCTCTATATTGATCGTTTTTGCATTTTTCAATAAAAAGTTTTAAATAATTTTCTTCAACAATGATATTATTGCATTTCAGAGAACTCAGTTCATCAAATCTCAAAAAACCAGCAAAAGCTATCAAAATCATAGATAAATTTCTCAATAAAAGGACATCTGTACTGTCAGTATACAAATCACACAAATCTTGTAACATCTGACGGTCGACTGGATCTTTCCTGTGTACCGGCCTACCAGTTAAACGCTTTGCTGATTCTTGTAACGATTTCACAAAAGAATTTTCGGTAGGATCTGGATAACCACTAATTTCATGCATCCATTTAATCGAATAAATAGCACTATTCACTGTAGAGTATGACGCACCAGAATCTAGCAAATAAGTAATATACAAAGCAACATGTACCGGCTGCGCTGGAATTTCACTTTGCTCATGTTCATTTATGAACTTCTTCCATCGTTGAAAACTATGTTTGTAGGCCTTGTTGGTGCTGTCACTCTTCGATGATAAGAGATATCCACACATATGCTCACTAAAAGATCCCAACTTGCTGCTCAACGAAATGCCACTATCAGTAACTGCTTTGTTTACATGTGACTGCACTTCTAATCCTGGAAAAAACACTCAGTGCCATTAGAATATATTCATAATCTTGCACACTTACTGTCAATTTTAAAATTGAATCCTCAATACCAACATCTTAAATTTCAATGGAAATTTTGCAAATACTGATTTGTTACTTTTGCCATGCGTTATTAATTTTTCATCAGGTAAATAATCATAAAATTTTACAAAATGTTTGAAAAAGTTTCCCTCAAATATCAAAGGCCAAAATGGAGATGATTTCCATTCTGGAATAATCAACGTACCTGAGGCCTTCTCCGCTACCATTTTGTTAATAACTCTAGGTATAAAAATGGGCGGGGGAACTAACCAATTATTTTCACTTACCCATACCTGTGTAAAAGCATCAATTGCCTCTGTACCAGGACACCAATATTTTGAATTAAATCTTTCACATTTTTTATTGTAATGAGTTGAAAATCTATCAACAGTATGAACTCCCCACAATTTTTCATAAATGTCAAATACCTCATCCCTAACTGACCAATCGTCCATGTCAGTTACTCGGCTCAAAAAATCTGCCCTTTTGTTTTCATTTCTAGGCTTCCATACATTGCAAACCCGAACACTGTTTTCACAGCAAGTGTCAAATATTTGATTTGCAATAATTTGTAAATATGGCTTTTTGCTCCCAACTTGCATAATTTTTGAAACGTTTTTACAGTCCGAAATTACTTTTAACTTTGAGTTTTCAATGATATTGACTTTACTTTTCATAACCCTTTTAACAGTTTCAAGTTCTCTCCATGTTGAGCTCTGTATTGCTTCTTCTTCTGTCCAATTTCCAACAACACTACCCATAAAGACATTTTCATCTCTTTCATTCAAACTTTCAAAATAACCACCAAAGCCTACATCTGAGGCATCGCAATATAAATACAAATGGCATACATCCGATGCGCTTACCAAATCAATTGAACAACCATTTTCATTCAATGTTGACACATTTTTCCGCCAAAATTCAATTTCTTTCAAAGCTTCCGCACTTATTTTTACCTGAGCTTCCCAGCTAGCTTTGCTTGATATACAGTAGTATAAATATCTTGTTTTCATTCTAACTATATCACCGAAAACCACTTTCATGGATATTACTTGACCAACAATTTTAGCCAAAAATTTTACATGAAAATAAAATACATTTTTCTGTACCTCGCAATGTAAAGCGTCTAAGCAAGAATTTAAACGTTGAATTCTATCACCACTGATGTAAACTTGACCTTTTTCTGTATTCCACTGCAAACCTAACCATAAACAATTTTGACTTGGAACCCAGTTACATTTTTCTTCTGCAAACAAGAAACCCAAATTTTGAAAAAGATTCTTTATTGAAATACTTGCCTTTGATGCCTCATCAAAATTTCTGCCTGCAGCTATACCGTCATCTAAATATGTTATAATCTTTGTACCTTCTGACCTTAAACATTTCACAGGTTCTCTAAGAACTTTAGAAAATATGTACCCTGCTGTTGAAATGCCAAAAGGTAGTACATTAAAAACAAAATAAGACACTTTTCCATTTTCTTTCCATGAAAACCCTAAATATTGTCGATGTTCCTCGCATATTTCTAAATGGTGATAAGCTGATTTTAGGTCAAAAGTAAACATGAAATCTCCAATCTTAAGCATTTCCTTTGCTGTTATAGCATCTTCGTATCTAAACTTAAATTTGTGTAAATGAGGATTAATATGCCTACAATCAAGCACTAACCTTGGCTTACCGCTTTTGTTTTTAGCCACAGTCAAAGGATTTACAACTGTAGGTTTTTCAGACACTCGTGACACGCACCCTTTTTCTACCAAATTTTTGATCTCACCTGTAACGAAATCTGGTTCATCTCTCGCTGACCTATTGTTGTTTAATTCAATAGCCACAGGATTAGTTTTGAATGGAATTCTATAACCTGACTTTATAACGTCTAAAACTGTTTTACCTGCTCCAATTTTCTCCCACTCGTCATATTGTGATCTTAAGCGACCAACTGGAGATTTTTTATTTTTCATATCAACAAAATGTGCAAAATTTGAATTAGATAAAAAATTATCTAAGTTTTCACTTATCTTGTTTGTCTTGTCATCTTTCTTTGTGCAATCTCGGCTCCAGTGCCCTTTTGCCCCACAGTCAAAACATCTGCCAGGTTTTCCACTGCCTGTTGACTTCTCGTCAGTCTCCATGCGAGTAACAGTTGCCGGTTTCTTTTGATAAGGCTCGAATCTAGATCTCTTCTTCCCGTTGAAAACTTTTCTCTCTGCCCTCATCTGCGCTCTGTACATCTTTTTCTCATCGTCTGAATCGTCAGCTATCGGATTGGCTTGATATTCTTGAACCACTCTCCAACCAAGCTGCGACGAATCTGCTAACTTAATGACTTTTTGGCGACTTTTAACCAACTCAATACCTTCATTTATGCTGCTTTTGGCTAAATCTACACCATCGTCGCTGTTCAAATGTTCCCTGGCCTCCTTCAATTTAGTTAGCACTTTTGCCTCATGTTTGTATTGATTCTCGTTTCCTTTTTTCCGGAAAACATAATGTTCATTAAGATTTTCTTCTATTTTACTAATCTGGGAAGTTGAAATTTGCTGAATATTCTGTTGAAACGCTGTCAGTCGACTGTCCATCATGTCTTTTAAATTGTCCAGCAATTCCGACTGTTGACGCGACACAACTCTATTAACTTCTTCAGAAATTGCACCCTGTATCTGCCTGGCGTCCATTATTTTAAAACACGACTTGCTCGGGAAAGCGTGCGCTAGAAAGTGAACCCTTACTAACCACCCGTATATACAATCGAACACGTTTTCTCAATACTAACATTTCATTGGCTGAAACCTACATAGCAATTTTACCTTAGTAACACCACACTTTCGTATTCGTTTACATGTCGTCAGGACAATTATTTTTCGCTATACTTCGTAACGCGAAAAAATGTAATTCAGGAAGATATGCAAAAGCACGTATGTTTTGTTTTTTTTATTCTTTTGAAATCTATTTTAGGGGCGTTTGTCAATTTTGTGAATTGCTAGAAAAATTTACACTATAAAACATATATTTAGAGAATTGTTTAGTTTAGATTTTTAATTATAAACCTTTTTAGAGGTTTATAATTAAAAATCAGACAGGCCTATTTAATTGTTTTTTTTTCTCTGTAGACAAGCAGCAGAAGGATAACTTTATAAAAATGAGGTGTCAAGCAACTCTCTTGTTGTGTGTTTTCTTTCCATTTTTGAGTCATGCACTGCAATTGAACTGCTCTTGGGAACCACGTTGTAGATGTTTTTACGACGAAGAAATATTGAGTTCAAACTGTAGCTCGCTCAACCTAACCCAATCTCCAAAATTTCATGAAAATGTAAGATACATTTATCTTAGCAACAATGTTCTCACAGAAATCCCCAATGATATGCCGCAAGAGCTCCTGTGGCTAGATCTAAGCAAAAATGATATCACAAATCCAAAAAAGGCAGTTCTTTCAAGATACAAACATTTGCAATGGTTGAATGTTGCATTCAACTGTCTCTGGTCAACTAATACAACATGGCCATCGCGCTTTTTTGAAAACCTTACAAAACTCAATACTCTGCTTATGAACTATGGTTGTAGAGACAATTCGATGAAATACTCCAATGAATGCTTTTACGGACTTTCGTCATTAAGACATATCGAATTGAACGGATTAAGGGAGCATAATTTTGAGGACGCATTTGAAGCGAGTAATTCAATTCAAATTATTGTATTAAAGACAGTTGTAAATTATGGGCTTTGTGTTCTGAATATCATCCAGAGTGACACATTCCAAGTTTTTCAGCAGTTAAGTATCTAACATTATTTAACTGTGGTATAACATCCATTGAGAAAGGAGCCTTTGCACACATGAATGATCTCGTGTATTTAGACACATCACATAATCAAGGCCTTACGTTGTCCGTATTACCAAATATTACTTATGATCTGCAATATACAAACATTCAGACGCTTATTGCAAATTATCTTAACTGTAGAAATGGACCTTCTCTGATATTAAAAATAGAATATATAGAATACCTAAGAAATACTTCTCTAAAAGAGTTGTACTTGGCAGATAACAGAATAGGTATCATTGAAAATCGATTAACAAAGTACCTTCCCAAATCATTGAAGTACATAAATATTAATGATAATCCACTAATTTGTGGATTTTATGTAGTGCAAGCCGACCTTCTTTCAGATCTAGAAACTTTGCTTATTGAGGAAACCAAAACGGTCACGATCTTTGATGTAAACTGTAATTATAATTCAAACAGTTGTGAGAACAAAGAAGGAGGGAGTAGTGTGAATGTAACGATGAATAAGATGCAAAAATTGAAATACTTTCAACTCCCCCCTAAGCTAAAACAGTTTAGCATTGCTAATAAGAAAATAAATTTTCCTCTGCTAGATGATTCTGGAATCACAGCAAAGAACCCGTTAACACACCTGTACGTTCAGGGAAAACTGCTATATGATATAATACAATATTTTAGTTGACTTTGGCGTCTGGAATATCTTGATCTCTCGGATAACTTCTGCTTCAACATTTCGAAATAGTCCTTTCATGGAATGACGAAATTGCTATTTTTGAATTTATCAAGAAATCTTTTAGGAAAGGAATTACAGCGTCAGTCTACAGAACATGTCTTTGATTACCTCTGTGGTTTAGAGATATTGGACCTGTCTCATAACTTGATATCTCTTATGGATAAAGATATGTTTGTATCTACATCAAATCTAGAGCAACTCTACTTAACGAGGCCGAGTCTAATTATTTCTGAGCTATGGATTTTGATAATTTTTTGATAATTAATTTTTACCGTTAAATTTATTGTTTGAAGATTAACAAGATGTGTTTGTGAAACACTATGCGCCCGGCGGCAACAAAGTTCAAAAAATCTATTTTTAGCATATTGGTCACAGTCAAGGTCACAAGGTCATTGACCATGGTGTCATTTGAAAGAACTTAATCGGTGGAGTAGGCATCCCAAATATGAAGTCCCTATCTCCTATGGTTAAAAAGTTATGGCAAAGAGTGTAAAAAGCTATTTTTAGCATATAGGTCACAGTCAAGGTCACAAGATCATTGACCTTGTCGTCGTTTTAAAGGACTTTATTAGTGGATTATGCATACCAAATATAAAGTCCCTATCTCCTATGGTTAAAAAGTTATGACAAACAGTGAAAAAAGCTATTTCTAGCATATAGGTCATAGTCAAGGTCACAAGATCATTGACCTTGTCGTCGTTTGAAAGGACTTTATTAGTGGAGTATGCATACCAAATATAAAGTCCCTATCTCCTATGGTTAAAAAGTTATGACAAACAGTGGAAAAAGCTATTTTTAGCATATAGGTTACAGTCAAGGTCACAAGGTCATTGACCTTGATGTCATTTGAAAGGACTTTATTAGTGGAGTATGCATACCAAATATGAAGTCCCTATCTCTTATTGTTCAAAAGTTATGGCGAAGGTTAAAGTTGACAACAGACAGACAGACAAACAGACAAACAGACAGGACAAAAACAATATACGCCCGGGATCTATATTTAACAACATACCTAGTACATGCTTCACACGAGAAATTAAGCCCTTTGTGTCTCTGTCTATTTAATTACAATTCTTTGTGTGTTTCTTATTATTTAATCGAGATAACGATAGTTTGAACCTGACTGGTGTCATTTTGTACAGGCCCAGATGTGATAATTATACCCTCAGGGTAATATCTACCTGTCAGGTGAGGTCTACAGTGAGTAGTTTTCAAACACAATACAGGTCCATTTCTATACTTTCAAAAATCTCTGCATGAAGATAGACATGTCATTTTAACGGATTTAAGCCAGGAGCATTTTAGTTTTGTGGACATTATTAAACATTTGTTTTGGTGGTAAAATTGATAAATTTCTCATGAAAAGCAAAGAATTCCACAGTAAACGAAAAGCGGAAAAAAGAAAGGTTTACGGTTGGATGTACCTGTATACTACTTGAGCAATATAGGACGGTTCCTGCGTATTTGAACTTCTTAAAAATCATATTTTGACTTTTTGCTGTCTCCCAATCAGTCCATATCTGTTTAATTGGAATCGAAGAATAAATTAAATAGTAACTAAAATTTTATTGTTCTCACTTCTCCATAATTCTGATTAAAGTACCAGTGTAAATGGTAAATCATTAATATTCAAACAATTACTAGACATTTCTTTATTTCTCTTTAACTTTTGATTTTAATCTCAATTTTTGTTATTTTTTTCATGCTTTAATTGTGTCTAAAGTTGAAAAAATCAGGAAGAAAGACAGGGGAAGAGAAAGAGATCTTTCTTTCAGTACTGATATATGTAACGATGTAGATTTTTTTCACTACGTAGCACATCGGGTCCATAATTCATTGTTTGGTGATCTTGCCCTGTGTCCATGATTGTAATTACCTTTCATTGGTAATGATTTGCTCAATAATTATGCACACAATAGCAGAGTCACCCAACCATGAAGCTTGGGCTTGGGGTGTACCAAGTGATTTAGTAGCAGCAAAAACCCTTTGTTCGAGGTGTGAAGTATGTACTAAGTTTATTTTTTCAAAACACAATACCTCTAAAATTGCCATATTGCGGTATAAATACATATCAGTGCAGGTGAATTATAGGCGCAAATGATTTTTTTCGGTAAAAATGGCAATTTTTAGATTGATAGTTTGTTTGGATTTTCTCTCATCAGTTTTCAGTATAATATTCATGGACGTCTTGGACAAACAGGCGAGTCATGCGTCATTTTTCAGCGTCATGCATTACTTACAACATTCAAAAATAGTGACGTCGTTAGAGTCCTTTCAGCGTTTTCCCTAATTATTGCCGTAAAAGAACAATATCAGACCAGTAGGGGTTACAGATTATGTTAAATTTGTAATAAGATCAAAATATTTGGCAAAGGTGTACTGTCGAACAAATGGCTGTACGAAATTAAAAAGCTGCGCAAAGTCATGCGCACTCGAATTAGACTCGGCCTCGTTAAGCAATAATGAAATTGAAAGTGTCACCTTTGACTTGTCATCTGGCTTAAAATTGCAAATTTTAGATTTGTCTATCAATAAAATAATGATGTTGGATTTAAAAGCAATGAGCTTTTTAGATATTCCGGGAATGCAACTCTCTATCCTGATGTCAAACAATCCATTACAATGTACATGCCAAAGCATAAAATTTCTAAAATGGATGAGAGCATCATCAAACAAAAACTTTACTGACAGGGAAAATTGTGCATGCATATTCATGGATGAAAAAAAGATTTAACTGCGCCGTTTAGACCAGATTATCACCACCTTGAATCTGGAATGTACTTCATTTTCAACAACAATAATCATAGTAACCATTATTTTACTTGTAACAATTATTCTTGTTTCCTCTGCGATAATGAATATGTATGAGAGCATCGTCAAATAAAATTTTTCAAGATAGAGAAAAATACACATGCATATTCACAGACGAAAACAGGATTGAAATGCGCAACTTGGGCCATATAATCTTGTCTTTAGAGCGGCAAGGTATGTCATTTACAACAACAATAGTGATAGCTACCATTATTTTAATGATCATGATTATCCTTGTATCCGTTGCAATAATATATAGGTATAGATGGAAACTGCGGTATTTGTATTACGCTGGTAAGAGAAGTTACAGAGGATATTCAAGGATATCAAATTTAGGTAGAGAATATCAGTTTGATGCATTTATTTCCTATGCTGAAAGTGAAAGAGCAGAAGTTTTACCAAATATTGAATCTTGAAAAAGAAAATAATTTCAAATTTTGTATACACATTCGTGACTTCATAATTGGTGTTAATATAGCAGAAAACATTACCAATGCTATTCACAACAGCAAGCGCACTGTCTGTTTTCTGAGTAAAGCTTTTTTGGAATCTGAATTTTGCAAATATGAAGCCCAGATGGCTCGAATGGAAAGTATTTACAGAGGAGGAGAAACAACATTATTTGTTGTTCTTGTGAACAAAGATCTTGGAGCTGTCTTGCCGCAATTTCTAAAAGACGTAATAAAAGAACAGACATATCTTGAATATGATCAAAATATTTCAGAGGAGTTCTGGAATGCTATGACTCAGGCATTGAAAGAAATGTAACGCAGAGTCAATTTAGGAATGATCAGGCTTTGACCTTGAATGTGAAAAATATGAGACCGGCAGCCATCTGAAGAACGTATGTGTTCAAATACATTAAAGTTTCTAGAGCTAGGAAAATTAATCATTTTGCAAGTTGATTTTTTTCTTTTTTGACCTTTTTCTCTGATTGTTCTTTCTTCGGAGAATATTTATCAATGTAACTCTGAAATTCTGAATATCATTGTTTGTATATATTTTCTTTGTGCTTCTTCAACCATATTAACAGTTTGGAGCTTGCAAAACTCAATTTTTAGTAGAAATAAAGCGTGTTATATAGAAACACTTTAAAAAAAAAAGAAACAAAAAAAACAACACAAAAACAAAAACAAAAAACAAAACAATACAAAAGAAAACAAAACAAAAACAAAAAAGAATTGCATGAAAGCAGCATATTATTATTACCTGATCATTGATTTTATTGCAGATGAATTACAGTGTATAATATATGTATTGTTTTTGTTTTTGTTTGTTTTGTTTTTTGTTTTTTTTTGGTTAAATTTAATTGTTTTAGCTTTTGTTTTTCATAATATAGAACTTTATTGTGGCATAGGGACGGGAAGTATAGTGACAATTTAAAATAAACTCAAAGTATTTACAAAAGCAAAATTGATAATGCCCGAATCTCTTAGTAGGACTACTTTTTGTTCTGACAGAACATGGGTTTCAGTGAATAATTATTCACTAAATACAAATTTTTATCTGAATTAATTAGGTACATATCATAGATCTGGAAAGCTTTCCAGGTGGATGGCGGTTCTTTGTATATTCTTCAAATACATTTTAACATTTATCAGATTTATTATCATTTATTACTTATTCTTAATTCTTATAATAAATTTTGACAATCCACTCAAGACATCATGTACTATTCCTTTCATACTATTCAGGTTGGAGAAAATACTAGAAATCTGGTATTATACGTGAAATCCCGTATAATGTCCGATATTAGGGTATCGTTCAATCCTGGAAATCGGGTATTGGCCTAATCACCGGATAAAAACTTAAACAATGAGTTGGTTCATTTTGCCGAGTCAACTTCCACCTAGATACAAATGTTTTCTAAAGGTATCACTAGCCAAATAAGAATTTGGAAGTCAGGATTAATGCGCCCAGGACAGCAAAACCGAAGGAGCTTTGTACATTTCATGATCTGCACCCAAGCAGGCGTTCGTTTTACTTTATATTTTTCATAATGTTGAAAGTATTTACATCTTCTCCATGTTCATACCTAACACAACAGCATAATAAAATATCAGAATTCGGGAATTGTTTACATGAACCGAAACAAATCAAATTTTAAAAAGCAACCTGTTATTATCTACCACATTGTGATACTACATAGGCAATTTAGCCACATATGATCCACATATGCATTGCCTTTCATATGAGGATCGTATGTGGATCATATGAGAATCATATGTATATGCAATCAAATGAGAATAATATGTGGCAAATCATATGTGGGTCATATGATCACACATATGTGAATCACATGAAGTAATATACATATGATTCACATATGAAAAGTCATTCATATGAGAATTATATGATTATTTTACAGTGATCATACGAGAATCATATGAAACAGTCTTCACTTATTTGCCCTTGGTATACTCAAGTAAAATTGCAATTTCAATAATATTTATCAATTATAGTTATTTAAATGTACATTAATTCAAAAGACTGTTAGCAATAACTTATGTAAAGTTCTACTCTGTTTACCGCCCCCCCCCTTCCCTTATAAAAAAAACCATTCTTTTTTCTGTAATAATGCATTTCCCAGACAAAATTGATAAAGAATAAATTACTTCGCTTTTTATTTCAAATTTTTGGGTTTGGGTTTGGTTTATTACTTGAGTAAAATCTAATTAATTCCGTATTTTTTTCCGGACCGGTTTTGACTTCTATCGGATGAAAGTGAACGTCATATTAAATTTACCGATGCATTCCTTATTTTTTCTGCTATTATAAATAACGCCACATGGCCTATGCATCAACTTTACAGTAAGGGTTACATTTGAGCAACATCTCTGATTTTCTGTTGCTCTCGTTCCTCTAATTAAATGGCAACATTGTCTGTTTCCGGATGTTTTCAAAACAGATGTTTCATCAAAGAAATAAATCTGGAAAGGACTCACAGCAGGCACACAACGTTGTTTAAACGTTGAATATTAGTTGAAGTTGGGTTAAGACGTTGATGAATCTAGATACAATATTGAGTTGGCTTTTCAACGTTGGAAATATAACATTGATTCAACATTCAATTCAAATTGAGTTGAATTGCCAACATAGATTTTTTTCATATACCGTGTTTTCCTTTATACAATTATGAAGGCATCTTAGTAACCTGTAATAAAACGGTTAAAGTTTTAGGTAAGTAATCAACCGTCCCCCTCCCGGAAGTAAATTTAAAAAAAACAACATTGAATCAACTTTTATTCAATGTCTAATCAACATTGATTTTCAACGTTGAATCAACGTTTAGATTTCAACGCTGAACTCAATTTTCAAAAGCAATCTAACATAAACTAAACGTTGAATCAACATATATAATCAAATAGTCAAAGTTTTTTCAATGTTGTGTGCTAGGATGAATTTAATTATATTTTTGTTCTATATTGTTCTTAAAGATAAATGTTCCTTTCTGTCTCAGCTTCCATATCAACAACAGGCAACTTATTTAGTGTGTTAATTTGGACTTTGGACCTAGAAAATGTCTTTTGCGTGGATATAGGGTTTTCTAAATTTATAGTTACCTAATGCAGTCTTGATATTATCTAAAGATTGATTGATTGATTGATTGATTGATTGATTGACTGATTAAATGCATATTGTTTAACGTCCCTCTTAAAATCTTTTAATATCTATACACCACCATTCTCCTGTGGAAAACTAAAAATTTTGTCCTATGCTCGGAGCTCAGGGCTATTGAGCAGTGAGTGGTATTTGTTGTTCCAGTACCTACTGCGACACAGGACATTATTTCATGGATACATTTCCATCCGAAGGATCGATTTCCATGCCCCACAGTTTACTGACACCAGCACGTGAACCAGACCTACCTGAAAAGATTTTTAGGGTGCACAACTTGCCATCTTATTTGGAACAAAGCTGAAGGTAACTCCGGAAAAAACCCTTGCCCTTACGAGGAATGCACTATTTTAAATAAGGACAAGAAAGATTCCATAATAAGTTAAGAGAAAGAGAATAGTAGAAACATGAAAACTATTAAAAGAGGAATAGGTCCTTGACATTATCATGTCAACAGAATACTTTTTCCTTTGCTTCCGTGAAGCGAGAACGACCTAGAAAGTTGAATCACCCTAAATTCTCTTAAAGTTCATTCTTGCTTAAAGGGTTTTTATTACGCATCTAAATTTCTTTAAAATTAAACACTATTATATTCTTGAAGCATGTAATTTTCGTTTGATTTTAAAATAATGTGTAAAAGTGCCTTATTTAGACCATAAAACGTCCGTAATGCAGGGTCATCGGATTGAAAATCTCCACTAATTAGATAGGGGCCACATGTTACTGCAACGTCATAGGTGTCGATGGGCAATTAAAACTCGTAAAGCGTATTGTAAGAGAACATCTACCGAATACATTTTTAAAATTAAATAAAAAGAATACAAGACTAGGTTGGAAGAAATTTTGACATAGACAATATTACTTTGACTATGAATGCTCAATCTTACATGTATTAACATCTACCTCAGAAAAATAACCAAAAAACATACCATGAAGACAGGAGAAGGCATTGAAGACGAAGCCGTTGACAACACATGGCTTCAACTGAATATATCGAATTAGTAATGTTCGACTTCTTTAATATTTATAGAAATGGTAGTTATAAGTTTTCTTTTCTTCGCTATTTCAATAAATCATACAAAACTTATCTTTGTATCGTCTTTCTTTTTTCCAGCAGTGAACATCATATACTAGAAAGAACACTTCGGACTTCAATGGCACTGTGCGCCATTACAAACTTCACAACAATTAGTGCGGTGTGTGTGCGTGTAGATTTTTTTAAAGTGTCATTTCCATTTAATAGATATAATTTTATAATAAAGAAAAAAAAATCGTGATCGTACATAAACGATTGTTCTGAATGGAGTCAAATCCTCGCATCGACTAGAGATATGTCTAGATTTGCGCCGACCAAGTCCCTGACATGTCCAAAAACAACTTCCTAACACCTTTCCTGCGCTCATTTTACATCAAAACGCCACAAATTATATCTAACTATATATTAATTAACAAATTATCATTTATTTAATTTATAGCAGGTTTAATAGACGAAGCCATTGAGCAGATTTGTTAACATAATAAGTACATCACTTTGACCAGGATTGACACCTACACATCTACTGCGACACAGGACCTCGGTTTATACGGTCTCATCCAAAGGATTTATCTCCACGTCTCACAGTGGGATTAGAACCCACGACGTATTGATTGACTACTAACTTCGCAACTTTAGAGCAGAAGCTCTAACCACTGCGCCATGTAGTGATAAAGAAGAGCACGTTACTGGTATTTTAGACATACTTAAAATACCGGTGTTGGAGAGAAGAATCTCCCCCATAGCCAGCCCCCCCCCTCCCCGGAAATCGTACTCTAAAGTAGGATTTTCCCCCGAGGGGAAATCACAAACCAGAGCCAAATTTTCCCCTTTTTTAAACGTATATGTCAAATCATTGAATCTCAACCAAAATAACCTTCAACAAAATGTAAATATTCTCAAAATATGATGAAACAAACTAAAAATAGATTTTGGACCTATTTTGGTTGTAAATGATTACAATAATGAACTTTCTAAAATAATATTTCTGTAACCATCCTTATTAATCTACCAAAAATTAGCTCAATATCACCAGTCGTTTAGAAAAAACATTGCGGAAAACTGTTAAAAATGAAAAATATTATTTTAGAAAGTTTATTATGTTGTAATCATTTACAACCAAAATTGGTCCAAAATTATATACCAATTGAGAAATCTATTTTTAGTTTGTTTCATCATATTTGAATATTTTAAAAAAAATTCGCGAAACGAAATGCAGACTTGAGAACTTTAACTCATCAAGATATACTCTTTTACCAAAAATCACCCCAATGTCTTCGAGCATTTAGAAAAAAAAGTGCGGAAAACATTTGGGACACAAAGACAGACAGAAGGACAGCTAGTAGACAGACGGACAGACGCAGAGGAAACTTTAAGTCTTCTCCAGTTTTATCAATTGAAAATGGTTTGACTGTAGCCAAAATTTTCATGTTCACTTGTTCAATACATTGATTGATTGTATATTGTTTAACGCCGAGTCTGCAATTTTTCAGCCATGTTTCGGTGGATATGTTCAATACATCTGGTCACCATTTTGAAGAAGGGACAATGGTAGCAATGTGCCAACCATTACTCCTCAAAAATAAGTAGAGCAATTATATTTCATGGGGGGGGGGGGGGGG
>PRKT01000030.1:1284631-1309063 GCA_003671525.1 Saccostrea glomerata
AGGGGGCAAAACCTACTCTACAAGACCAGTAACGAAGACTAGATAGACACTCGATAGTCAGAACGTATAGTCTTGTCCTCTAGCTTTGTTGTGTATGTATCTTTGATTCAACTATTAAAATACATACTAAATGTACAAAAATAGGAGAATGTGATTTCTTTTCTTTAATTTTTTTTAATTCTAGACTTGGACAGTACCGGGTATTATTTCAAAATGATTTTTTTTATTTTTATCAATGCGTAAAAGCTTTAAAGTTATTTTCTATTACTGTAAACATCAAGATGTTTGGGTGTTAATATAATGATAAAGGGGTTTTATACCTTTTTTCTTTTTTTTTTTTACAAAAGGGATTTAAATATATGATTTGTGTTTGCTTTTTCCTTCTGGAACTGCAAAATTCTGCAAAATTCACAGGAAATAACTATAAGATACACTGAAATCAACACACATTTAACTAAAATTGCATTTTACACTTTAGTAACCTCATGTTTAAATTCAGACTTATTTTCCTAATGCCTTACCTGAGAAATACAAAGTAATGGTCACGAGATAATAAATTGTAATTTCTGGATAATGTGCCGTAGAAGGAAATACCCAAAGTGGTGTCAAAACTGCTATCACAGCTTATAACCATGACCAGCTAGAACGATAAACGATATTTGAACTTTAAAAAGAAGAATTACTAAAAGCCTTTAAATCTCAATGACATGTCATCGTTTCTTTTTAAACTACCTGAAAAAAACTTTTCAAGGAGAAAAGGATAATTGCCCAAACTCAAAAATCCTATTAACGGAGGGGGACTCAACTTCTATCATTATCAATTTTTTACTCATGCAGATTACATTACCATTGTTTTTTTGTATCCTGCAACAGAATATGGGGAGGGGGACTGGACTTTTAATGAAAACTTTATATAGTAAAAAGTACTTTGGAAGAAAGTGGGAGTTTGTGTGAGACAAGGGATTGCCCAATGCTGCGTGTCTGTATTTATGTTATGTACTTACAGAAGAACATATTAAACTTTGTAAGAAATTTTCTCTCCCTTAATTTATAACATGTAACGAGTAATTAATGTCTAACAGAACTTTTTCCTTCTCAACAAAGAACTTTTTTCAATAAATGCAAACTTCCTGCTTGGAACAAAAAAGGATAAAGAAATTCTAACGCTGATGATACGCTTTCGACGGACAGAAATTGGTTTTGATTTCATTTAAACAGCAGTTCTTATGAACAGTCTGTAAAGCAAGTTACAAAATAAAATTTCTGAATTTCATAATATATGTGTTTCACATATACACTGGACAGGTTTTTGGATTAGCAATAGAAGCAGCATTACAGATAGGTAAGGCCTACATGTATGGATATGACTCTTAAATCAGTTGCAATTTCAAATTAATGGTGTCATTTTCTTCATGAGATGATTAATTTGTAAGAGAATACTCCGTATTATGCATTATCACAGAAAGGGTCAAAAATTGAAATCATCCTAAGGTTTTAAGTTGCTTCATGTGACATATATATAAGATCCATGCATTTTAAAATAAACTAATTCTTTGACCTCAAACATTTATCCTGTTTTTTTTTCTCCTGGATTAACTGTACAAGAAAAAAATTACTCAACCCATTTGCAAAGAATGACAACCAGAGCCTTTATTTCTTTTGACTTCAAACGTAAATCAAATTACCTCATTTTAATATTGTTGAGTTATTGCCTTTTTTTCCTTTGCAGACTACCAATCGACAGTACTACAATAAAGAAAATGAATCTCATTGCAACTCTATCGTTCTACATTCTTTTTGCCTTTTTGAAGCAGTCACTACAATTAAACTGCTCTTCCGACCCAAATTGTAGATGTTTTATAGAAAGAGGGATGCTGAGCGTGGATTGCAGCTCGTTAAACCTGACCTACTCTCTAAAATTCTATCAAAATGTTTCATGTATCTATCTAAACAACAATAGTCTAACGGAAATACCTACCGACATGCCACAGGAAATTGTGCGGCTAGATATAAGTGAAAATTATCTCCGAAATCCAAAAAAGGAAGTTCTGACAAGATACAAACATTTGCAATGGTTAAATGTTGAACATAATTGCTTATGGTTTAGAGATAAGGAATGGCCATCACGCTTTTTCGAGAATCTGACAAAACTTGACACTCTGCTTATGAAAGATAATTGTTCAAAAATATCTTATTCTACGATCAAGGAGATGAAGTACTCCAAAGAATGCTTTTACGGACTTTCTGCATTAAGGCATATCGAGCTGAATGGACTAGGTGGACATAATTTTCAGGATGCATTTGAAGCAAGTAATTCCATTGAAGTCAGGGTTCTCCATGAGCTGTTTTACTGTGTTGCTTTCGACACAGTAAAATTTTCTCCGACACAGTAACGATTAAAATTTTATGCATGCGACACAGTAAAAATTTTGCCGACACAGAAAGATCTGTGATAATTAGAAAATCAAAACACACAAATTCTCTCTAACTGAAACTTTAATCAAACAATTATATCGTCTTTCAATTCCAAAAGTTAGAGCACTTAATTACTAGGGGTTCACTTTGCATTAACAATTATCTCCTAGACCCTCGCTGAATTTCACGCATGACGGAACAAAGACAAACACACTTCCACCTAACGGTTAATTGGTAGTTGCAATAACATACATTGTATTATTCAAAAAAATATTTGAAATATGTTTTTTCTATAGAGCCATAGCTTAAGAATTATTTTAGCTCTCTAAGTCAGACATAACATCGTACCGAAGTCATTTAATTGATATAAATAAATTGCTTAAAATTTTGAACATATTCAAGGAACTCTTGAAACATGTTACTGTTCTGAAGTCTCTTTTTTTGTAATGCGATAACTCGATCAAGAAAACTGATAAATAATCACGGCAAATTTACTTTGAAAAATGTTAAGTAGTTCGACAGTATCGGTCAGCATTTCCTCTGCTTTTCAGAACGTTTTTTTACGTTTATCAATGTGTACGACCATACCATTTCAACTTTATTTGTGTAACGAATTAGCGATTTTTAAATAAGTGTGTGAATGTATTCTTTTGTATTTTAATGAATAGTGATTCACTTGCAAAATATTAGTTCTTCGCGTAAACTCTGCAACACAGTAACATTTCAAATGATGGAGAACCCTGGAAGTTCTTGTATTAACGGTTGATGGTGGTAATTGTATTCTGAATAGTATCGAGAGTGATACGTTCAAAATTTTTCAACGTTTGAAAAATCTAACATTATTTAACTGTAATATCATGCACATGGAGAATGGAGCTTTTGCACACTTCAATGATCTCATATTTCTAGATCTTTCTGAAAACCAAGATCTTACGCTATCTGTATTAATCAATATTACTTATGATTTGCAGTATTCAAAAATTCAGACTCTTATCGCAAATAATCTGCATTGCCAACAAGGACTCTCATGGATATTAGGAATAGAACATATAAAATATCTTCAAAATACTTCTTTAAAAGAGTTGTCTTTGGCAGGGAATAGAATAGGCATCATTGAGAATCGATTAACTAAGTACCTTCCCAAGTCATTGAAATCTATAAATATGAACAATAATCCGCTTACATGTATGTTCGGGGAATATGTTTTAGAAGGAGACTTTCTTTCAAAACTAGAAAGATTAAACATTGACCATACTGAAAGAGATGGAATGCTTAGGACAGGTTGCAATTATAACTCTAACAGTTGTGACATAGTGAGAGATCTTAGTTTCGATGAAACGTCCAATGATGTGTCGAAAACATATATTTTTTATCAGTTACCCCCCAAGCTAAAATCTCTTAGCATGGCCAATAAGAAAATATACCTTCCTTACATAGGTAATTTTTACGGATTCAGACCAACTAACTCATTAACACATTTGCATGTTCAAGGAAATCTGATCTATAATATACAGGAATTTAGTGGGTTTCAACATTTAGAATATCTTGATCTGTCAAATAACTTCTGCTTTAACATTACTAAACAGGCATTTCAAGATATGACCGGCTTGTTATTTCTGAATTTATCCAAAAATCTTTTAGGAAAAGAATTGCAGCGTCGAAATAGAAAGCATGTATTTGACCCACTCCATAATTTAAAGGTACTAGATCTGTCATATAACTGGATAACTGTCTTGCAAAAAGATTTATTTGCCTCTTTGTCAAACATAGAACATCTAGACTTAAGTAATAATGAATTAGAGAGTGTTACCTTTGACCTGTCAACTGCCTTAAGATTGCGTGCATTAAATTTATCCTCTAATAAAATTGTGATGTTGGATTCAAAAGCAATGAATTTTTTAGATGCTTCTAGGGAGAAACAACTCTCTATCCAGATGTCCAACAACCCATTACAATGTACATGCCAAAGCATGAAATTTGTAAAATGGATGAGAGCATCGTCAAATAAAATTTTTCAAGATAGAGAAAAATACACATGCGTATTCACTGACGAAAAAAGGATTAAAATGCGCAACTTGGGCCATATAATCGTGTCTTTAGAGCGGCAATGTATGTCATTCACAACAACAATAGTGATAGTGACAATTATTTTGCTAATCATAATTATTTTTGTTTCCTTTGCAATAATGTATAGGTATAGATGGAAACTGCGTTATTTGTATTACGCTGGTAAGAGAATTTATAGAGGATATTCAAGAATCTTAGAATCGGGTACAGAGTATCAGTTTGATGCTTTCATTTCGTACGCCGAAAGTGAAAGGGCAGAGTTTATACCAAACCTTTTGAAGCTTGAAAGAGAAAATAATTTTAAATTCTGCATACACAGTCGTGACTTTATAATTGGTGTTAACATAGCAGAAAACATTACCAATGCTATTCACAATAGCAAGCGCACTGTCTGTTTTCTGAGTAAAGCTTTCTTACAATCTGAATTTTGTATATACGAGGCTCAAATGGCTCGAATGGAGAGTATCTATAGAGACAACTTTGTTTACTGTTCTTGCGGAAAGAGATCTTGGAGCTATATTGCCGCAATTTCTAAAGGATGTAATAAAAGAACAAACATATCTTGAATATGATAAAGATATTCCAGACGAATTTTGGAATGCTTTGATTGAGGCGTTAAGGGATATATAAGCCAAAATCTATATTGAAATGATAAGGGTTAAAACTTAAGTTGGCGAAAAATATCATCAAAGGACTTTTTGTGAGAAGTGCTGAGTTTGACAATCGACAGCAGCTTCCTTTTACACAAGGAAAATATACGGAACTTTAAAAATTTTTTGGTTTAAATAGTAACATTCAATAAAACGATAATAATAAACCGTTTCAAAGCCCATATTACGTTGTCTACAAAGGGAACAGCAACAATCCTTTCTTCAACCCCCATCACCCACCCCCACCCTTCCCACCATGAACACCCACTGCCATGTTTTCCCTCCAGAGTTTTTTTTTATTCCTTTAGATATTGATAATAAATAGAGACACTTTCTCTCACGAATAAGGTTTTTTTAAGTAATGTTATTCACCTCCAATCATTTCTTGTGTTGAAAAATAATGTTACTACCCTAATACCATAACTCTAACCACTTTTAGCTTTTCTTATTATCAATCCGTTATTCCCTATATAACAGGATTCTGATGAAGGACTTTTAAATTTTAGACTTTTACTTGGCAGGCAGAGCAATTGAATAAGCAATATTGTTTTCTTGCAAACGGTGCCATTCAATAAATCTCAGGTTTTAATGTCCAGTCCCAAATACTTCAAAGTTCTGAGATTAAGGCAAACACACTTTTAATTACCTTTATACTTTTCATTGATTTAGTTTTTTGTAGTTTTCAACATTTCAACATCAAGGTATATCAACATTACCCTGTACTTCTGACTATCATTGTATGTAAATATCTGCTTTGTACTTATAAGAAAAATAAATTATTTTAGAAAAGCATTTAAATTTGCAAGACTTTTAATTTTTATTAGAATTTGTGTTAAAAATATCTTTGCACTGAAGTGGAATTGAAAAAAGGGGTTTCTGTGGGAAGGCATTATAATTTGTAAGAAAACTTAATTTCTATTATGAATTTGGTCGAATATTACGAGGTAAACATGAAAAAGACCTGAATATTCTGAAAAAAATGTTTTAATTTTTAAAAGAAATATTTAAAAGATTTCTTTCTAAATCGGAGGCTAAAGAGGAATTAGAGAGGTTACATGAATATGTCTTATATTATATCTCATCTTGATAACCACCGGTAAAACGGTATCTGATTGGCTGAAAGGTCACGTGTTCTGCAACAAACCTTCGTGTTATACGATTGTGGCGTCAGAATCTCAGCCACACTGCAGTGAAATACTTCAATAAAGTTATAAAAATGTTAATTTCTTAGATTTTAGATAAAGTTATTAAAATATTAATTTTGTAGATTTGTACAATTAAGTATTAGATAATGAACGGCCAAGTTACTTATAGAGTACATACCAGAATTTCGATTTCACTATTTCAATTTACCGCTTATGGCCACCAACAGCATAGAGGAAGCTTTGTAATATTGTTTAGAATGATTTGCAGGTTTTTTCTTTCGTTTTAATCCTAATGTGAATGTAAATCGACAAGGAAAATGATTTCATTTTTTAAAAATTATTGTGGAATATTATTTTACCTTCTAAGAGCAAGATAAATTGTGTTAATATGAGAAAAGTATGTCAACGTGCAGAATAATTATCTCTAAAATGCATATTTCATGTAATTATGTAAACGTGCAAGTTACCAACATTTCTTAACGAATGTAATTTTAATATTTGTAAACTTATTGAAAGACGATAATACACGACATCATGCAACAGAAGACATGCGACTTATTCATGTCAACATATGTTCTACGGTGCGACCGTTGGGGCGAGCGCAGTTATTTACTATCTAAAACCTTTACATACCTTTTACTTGCACTAACCTCAGTTGTTTGAAAAAAAGAAAAGAATAAAAAGGAATCACTTCCCAGGCATCGGGATTGAGATTCCGATCTTTTCGGAAGTTTCCGACAAAATCGGAATATACTACCTATATCAATTAATTTGAAAAGAACTACAAATTTACTAAGAAAATGTTAAAAAAGAAAGCTGGGGATTCAAATACATAAGCAAAACTAAGAGAATGGAATAGATCATTCTTGCACCTTAAAATAGCAATTCTGACCAAAGACTACACATATCTCTTGTGTTGTTTCCGATAGATCGCCATCTAAAGGAATGCTTATCATTCGCTTTTGCATGTTACCACACAGCAACATTTGGTACCCAGCCAAATATCTAGAGATCAGGAATACGAATGTACAAATGCTGATCCTCATGATGTAAGTGTTGGTAATATTTTTTTTAATTTTCTTTTTTTCTTTCTAATTCTAAGATATATGCAGCAAAATATCGTTGTCATCTGCATTCGGAGATGATATATCTTTCAGTTGATTCGATACAGAAGAGCATGTTCTACGTATGAACTAGGCAAGTTATTGACAAACAAGTTTATGAAGCTAGAATATCAGCAGTTTCGTTTAAAATCATCATTTCGAAAGTTCTATGGTCGATACAAAGACCTTGCATTTGTCAGCAAGTACAATTTATTATTAAGTCACCTGCTGACTTTTTTTCATACTGATTTTTAGGCCATTATTTACACACTGAGATGAGCAGGGATTTTTCTGCTTTTTTTCGATCATGAGAAAGAGCAAACAGCGGGTGTTACCGGTCGGTAGAGGACCTTCATGGCACCTGATTCCACCTCTGATTCTTTGGAGGTCCGTGTTTGCTGTGCTCCTTTTTTGTAATGTTTAAGGGACTTTTGAGCACGAATACCGTTCGTTGTCTCCACATCTTTCATAAATACAACTTTTTTTTAAAAAAACAATTTTGTAGTTTTTGTAGTTTTTTTATGGAATCATATAAAGTTATAATCAATAAAATAATTTTTTAAAGATTGAACTGCATTTTTTTTTTAATGAAAAAATGAAATATAACAAGTTTAAATGTAGTATCAAAACGTGATATTAAAATCTACGTAAGCGCATTGCTACCAGAAAAATATTTTTGTTGTGTCGTATGTAAGACCAAGATACTAAGCCGTAATTATGAGTCAATGTGTCCTGCGAGGGAATATCTTTATACCTTTAACAGTATCGCAGCTGCTTCCAGAGCCTATGACAGCAATAAATGCCAAACACAATCCCTTTTTATTTAAATGGAATTTAACAGACTCTATAATCAATTTCAAGGACGACATTCAATCCCCAAGAAATGGAAAAAAAATAAATTTTAAAGTAGACATTTGAAATACATAGAAAAAATACTACATGTATAAGCTTTTTAATTCTTAATAAGGGAGTGGGTCCAATTTATATACATGTACATAGATAAAAAGACCATTCCCTCCAGCTCATATATAATTATTGTACTAGCCTTGTAGAGATAAAATGTTTTGTGCAATTTGTATTCATCTAACTATGTAATTACAGAATTACATATTAAAGTTCGTAAGAAAGGTTTTTCTTATACAATTCATAACATGATACTAGTAATTCATGTCTTACAATACGCTTTCTTTTCAGCAAAGGAACAACTCAATAAATACCAGTTTCCTGGTTGGAAACACAAAGGGTACAGAAATCCAAACGCTGTCAGTAGGCTTTGGACGGACAGTTAAGTGATCTTTATTTCATTTTAACATTAAGTTTTATAATCAGATTGTTAAAAAAGTATACATAATAAATTCCTGAATATCAATATACAATGTATATCTGATTCGCATTAAAAATGGCCTGTAAATTTCAATTGCATCTTTGCCTATAATATAAAAGAAGCATTACAAATAGGTAAGATATATGAATATGATTTTTATGCCGTTTTTAATTTTAAATTCATGATTAATTAACATGTTTAAGAATATAATACATTTTTTGCATGATAGTGAAGGATATATGAAGATTTATTCAGCCGAGAAATATCAATTTCCTCGAGGACTTCGACATAAATCCTCATGTTTCCCGAACATTCCTGCAGTGAATTGTTTATTATACCGAAACATGCAAAAACTTTGAAACAAAAGACATATACTAGTAACCTTTCAAATTCAGCATCGCTGTCAAATTCACTTTCATTTTTAACGTAATGTTACTGAAGCACTCTGACACATCACTTAGCTTCAATTTTATGACGTAAACCAGACGTCTTCTCCTCCTGGTAGGTTTCTTCCAACGAACGATAACTTTTGCTGGAAAATGCACTAGGTATCCGAAGAGATATACCTAATATGATGAAAAGCATGCAGATGACCGTAAAATATGACGTTTAATGGCCGGATCACATGATAATCTAGAACCAATCAGAAAACGCGTTATGTAGAATAATTATAATGAAGTATAATGATATGTTTGATCAAATGAAGGGTTAAAGATTTGAAATCATCCCAGCATTTTAAGTTTCTTTGTTTGATACACTTAAAAGTTAAATGTACTTTAACATACTGTCAAATCATGAATATCTTAAGGGGTTAATTTTTCGTTGTTTTCGAGGTATGAAGAGACCCATGAATTCATATTCACAAAAAATTTAAAATTAAAATGATACATACATAACTACTCAACAATTCTTCATCTACGAAACCTAATCTCTCCGAACCAAGACTTTCTTAATCTCAAACCTGAAATAGATTTTGCACCTGAAATAGATTTGTTCGTTCTATGTTAGTTAATTTTGTCCTTTTTTTCTCTGCAGACGAAGGATCAGCAAATATTATATTAAGGAGAATGAGTTCCATTGCAACTCTACTGTCCTACATCCTTTTAACATTTTTGAGGCAGTCACTACAACTAAGCTGCTCTTCCGACCCAAATTGTAGATGTTTTTATGAAAGAGGGATGCTGAGCGTGGATTGCAGCTCGCTAAACCTGACTCACTCTCCAAAATTCCAACAAAATGTAAGATGCATATATCTTAACAACAATAATCTTACGGAAATACCTACTGATATGCCGCAATTGATCGTACGGCTAGATATAAGCGATAATAATATCCGATATCCAAAAAAGGCAACTCTGACAAGATACAAACATTTGGAATGGTTAAATGTTGAACGCAATTGTTTATGGCAAAAATACAAGGTATGGCCATCACGCTTTTTTGAGAACCTGACAAAACTTGACAGTCTGCTCATGAAGGATAATTGTTCAAAAATCCCTGAAAGTGAGATCAAGGAGATGAAATACTCCAATGAGAGCTTTTACGGACTTTCGTCACTGAGGCATATCGAGGTAAACGGATTAGGTGGCCATAACTTTGAGGACGCATTTGAAAAAAATAATTCGATTCAAAAACTTGTATTTGAGCTACATGGTGGTCTATGTGTTCTGAATAGCATCGAGAATGACACATTCAATGTATTCGGAAAATTAAAACATTTACAATTATGTTCTTGTAATATCAAATACATAGAGAAGGGAGCCTTTGAGCAATTGATCGATCTGGAATTTCTGGATATTTCAGTTAACCAAGACCTAACATTATCTGTGTTATCCAATATTACTCACGATCTACAATATTCAAAGATCAACACGCTTATCGCAAATTGGATTCAATGTGCGAACGGAGTTTCGCTGATATTAAGAGTAAATCATATCAAGTATCTTAGAAATACTTCTCTAAAGGAGTTGTCTTTGAGAAGTAATAGAATAGGAATCATTGAACATATGCTTGTAAGTTTCCTTCCTAAAACATTAAAGTATGTTAATATCAATGACAACCCGCTGATTTTTGGGGTTTATGTATATGAAGGCGACTTTTTATCAAACTTGGAAAGGTTAGACATTGACCATTCAATCAAAGAGCCTATCCATGAGACAGGATGTGAGTATAATTCTAATAATTGTGATACTAAAGAGGGGGAAATTACTACTGTGAAGGGTACGAAATATAAAGTGACACCTACTTTCTTTTCTTATCAATTACCCCCGAAGCTAAAATTCCTTAGCATTGCTGATCAAAAAGTGTATATTCCATTGGTAGATAACAGGTACGGTATAACATCTAAGAACTCATTAACACATCTTCATATTCAGGGAAATCTGATATATGATATTCAACATTTTAGTGGACTTTGGCGTCTAGAATATCTTGATCTCTCAAATAATTTCTGCTTCAACATTACGAAACAGTCATTTCAGGGGATGGGAAACCTGTTATTCCTGAACTTATCAAGAAATCTTTTAGGAAAGGAATTTAAGCGTCAGTCTGGTGAACATGTCTTTGATCACCTCCGTGGTTTGAAGGTTCTGGATCTCTCCTTCAACTGGATAACCTACTTGCATAAAGATTTATTTATATTTGCGTCAAATATTGAGCACCTAAACTTAAGTAATAATGATTTAGAAAGTGTCACATTTGATTTATCAGCTGCCTTAAAATTGCGTAGCATAGATTTATCTTCTAATAAAATTGTGATTTTGGATTCGAAATCAATGGACTTCTTAGATGCTTCGAGAGAGAAACAACTCTTTATCCAGATGT
Source organism: Saccostrea glomerata (assembly GCA_003671525.1). NCBI lineage: Eukaryota > Metazoa > Mollusca > Bivalvia > Ostreida > Ostreidae > Saccostrea > Saccostrea glomerata. The sequence goes on from PRKT01000030.1 coordinate 1,296,159, forward strand.
CAAGCAACCCATTTCAATGTACATGCCAAAGCAGGGAATTCTTAAAATGGATGAAAGACTCTTTTAATAAACACTTTGTTGACAAAGAGAATTATACTTGCATGTTCACAGATAGAAAAAGGATTCATTTCCGCAAATTGGACAAAATACTTACTTCTTTAGAGCTTGAATGTGCGTCGTTTACAACAACAATAGTCATAGTAACCATTATTTTACTGGTCACAATTATTCTTATATCATTTGCAATAATGTATAGGTATAGATGGAAACTGCGATACTTGTATTACGCTGGTAAGAGAAGTTATAGTGGATATTCAAGGATCTTTAATTCAGGAAGAGAGTATCAATTTGATGCTTTCATTTCTTATGCTGAAAGTGAAAGAGCAGAGTTGATACCAAACCCTTTGAATCTTGAAAGAGAAAACAACTATAAATTTTGCATTCACAGTCGTGACTTTATAGTTGGTGTTAACGTAGCAGAAAATATTACCAATGCTATTCACAATAGCAAGCGTACTGTCTGTTTTCTGAGTAAAGCTTTCTTAGAATCTGAATTTTGTGTATACGAGGCTCAAATGGCTCGAATGGAAAGTATTTATAGAGGAGGGGAAACAATTTTAATAATTATTCTTGTAGACAAAGATTTTGGAGATGTACTGCCGAAATTTCTAAAGGATATCATAATAGAACAGACATATCTGGAGTTTGATAAAGATATTCAAGAAGAGTTCTGGATTGCTTTGACTCAGGGACTAAAAGATATGTAATGTAAAGCCTAAACTGTTTAAATAATCAGTTATTATTATATACCCAACTTTGTATCACTGTTATAATAATGTGTGTTTATGTTTAATGCATCTGATTTTTTTTGCTAATGACTAATGAGTATTTTTCAGGAAATGCCTAATTTTTCAACTATGTTGAATATTTTCTTTATCAATAAAATTTCACAAGTAAGGAAACTCTAGAGATAATGCTGTAGAATAGAATTTGGGAAAATGTTGCTAAACATACGTAAACAAGTCTTGTAGAGTTTGAACAATAACATCTAATTTTTTAAGTGCATTTCTTCTTTTTTTTTTATTATTACCCATTTGTTATCCATTTTTAGTATAACAAAAGTCTAATTGATAGAAACTGTAAACTATTTTTAGCTCAGTTTCAGTTTCTTTCTGTTGCCCTAATTTTTCTAGTATGAAATAATAGGAGGTTAATGTTTGAAATATTTAGGTGTTATCTGGTAAGGATTTTCTTTTTTATATTCTTTATTGCATGCCATTTAATTATTTGAAACAATACATAAGTCATAACTCACCTTGTACTTGCAAAATAATGTGGAATAAACACAAAAAACTTTAACTTTAATAATAGCATAGTAAAAAAGCAAAATGATAAATCAAATCTTAGTTTGAATTTCCAAATTATCACCATAATATAACTTATAGTGTTATAAGTATCACCATAATATAACTTATAGTGTTATATATCTTTCTCAAATAGTGCAAAATTTTTGCTCATTACATTATTATTTTGTTTTGAGATTGACTTAAGTAGTGATTCATAGCAATATGTTTCTGTCAATTCGTAATTGTTCGCAGAGAAAAGAAATGGGAAGTTTGAAATATAGCTACTGTTTTACGACAACAAATACACCCACTAATGGAAAAGCCCATCAACACTTCATGTAAAAACGTTTAACAACAATCAATCAATCATGTAACAGGTTCCGCTTCAGTGTGTTGAGAGCTGACGAAAACTGGTCATTTTGACAGAATTGAGGCACATGAAAAAAGACAAGAAACCAATCAATCTTCTTTATTTATTAAACATTTTTTTTTATTTATATAAGTGGTTAAACATTGGAATCCTACCAGTAAACTAACTTAGTCTAGCTTGTTTAACCCTGCAAAATTGTTTGTTGTTTGTCTGACTGTTGTTTAACGACCATCTCTGTTTCAATCTTGCAAACCATTCCAGACATAGGAAATCATAAACGATTCAAAAATTATTTACTCAAATCATTTTAAACATAAAAAATTTGTGTTTAACATGTAAACTGCAAAAATAAATAGATACAGTAAAATATATTAAACGGGTAATAAAACCATGGTAATTGGTCAAAAACTAAGAACTGAAAGCACTTGGCCTTAAAGCTGGCTATTAAGAAATGTAAAACACTGGTAGGGGCATAAACTACACTATAAACCAAGTTATGTTAGGCTTAGTGATACAAATGCCCTGGGCAAGAAAGGTTCAGCTCTCGGATTGATTGCATCTTGGGGATTTCCCTATTTAATATTTCATAGCGTGCAGATATTACATTACTTTAGCATTTCACTTTAATGGAAATAAAAGATGAAAGCAACGAGTCATGACACCTCGAGCAACAGTATAATAGCCACTAATAGCCAATTGTCCGCCAGGGAAAGAAATGCTCTTTTTTTCCTCCTCTCTCCTTGTGTAAAATCGGAAGTAGATTAAATGAAAGCTACGGCGATTCTATAATTGTATCAGTTCAAGTCCATGCTCATTTTTTGATATGTGCAATGACAGGCCAAGAATACCAGTTAATTTCTCCTGAAACTTTTGACAAAAGCTGGGAATATAATCTTATAAAAAATCCATACTGGTCATAAACTTATTTCTCAATTCAAATAATGCAATTGTTAAGGGGCAAAAAAAATAAAAAGGAAAATGAAAAACAGGAAGCTGAAATTCTCTAATTGCATTTGTTGACTGACAATAAAATTTTACCATTACCTTATCCTCCTTTTATGGAAATATGCAAGAACGACTTTTTGTCGGAACAAACTTTGTCACGTTTCATTAGTAAACAAAGTCATTAACAGCAACAGTTATGATATTCGTGAATCATCCTGCTGCATATTTCCATTTTTGAGCAAAAACAGAAATCCCTGACTCAACGGGAGTTAATTTCATTATTCCCCACATGAAAAGATTCTATGTTTACTTTATCGTATTTCCCAGTTTAATATTATTACATTTATTTGAAAATATTTGACTCATTTTCCTTCTAATATTTATTTTGTGCATTTCCTCTTTTATATGAGAATATAAATGTCCTATAAAATCCCTGAAGGGTTCTGCTTTATTGAAAAGTTTTAATTGGTTTAGAAGTACATTCAGTTCTCTGCTTCATCAAATAGTTAACTTTCAAAAGTCCAAAAAGAAAGATGTGTTTGTGAGTTTGTGAAACATTGATGACCCTGTATGGCAGCTCAGGTCCAAGGTTAAAGTTTTTCAAATGTAGGTCAAAAAACCATAAAGTTGTACCAAAAAGATTCTGTCAATGAAGGACTTGTTAAAGGGAATAACACATGTAAAATATAAGAGTCTTACCAATAATCATTCAAAAATTTAGATCAAGGTTGAGGTTTGTTAATTCTTTTTTTTTTTTTGCAAAAGTAGGTCAAACTCCAAGTTCAAGAAGTCATTGGTACCCAAACAAAGGTCATATCAAAAGGAATACACCTATGAATATGAAAGCTGTACCACAAACTGTTCTCAAGTTATAATGCAAAGTTTTTTGCAGTTAGGTAGACGGAGAACAAAAACTATCTGTACCAAATTTTATAGATGATGGGGACATAAAAAATTATAAAAGGGGAGGCAATTTAAGATGAATGGTACAAAATTAATCTGAGGTGTTCCTGATGGAGATATGATTTTTGAGATTGCAAGTGTTGTACCCTAAAATCTCCACCACAGCCATCATCTAACTCCAGACTGTAGTTTTCTACCACATTCCCCACGTGTGGCTGTCAAATATGTTTTCATGAATTGCGAATAAAAACACCTGCTATGTATTTTCCAATGATCAATTTACACATAACAAAAATAAAAATCATAGGTTTCCAGGCTTTTGAAGAAATTCCACAATTTTAATACATACAATGTACTTTAATTTCTTTTATTACTTCGATCATTTTATCATGCAAAGTATATTAAGATTCTCCTGTCATTGTAAAACTCCATAAATCACTTCTTCTAATCTCATTTCACGTTAATAAACATTAGTATTTATGGTTAGATTGAAATTAACATCAATTTCTTTATATATGTAATTTTAGAATGCTTTTACGGGGTAAATATTTTGACTTTTAATAAGACCATTCTGAGAACTTCAAAGAACCTTGAAGCACATTGAGAGGTATATAATGAAAATTGTTGCATAAAAAGATTTAATTTTCAAGCTTCATTTTTAGACTTTTTGAATTAAATTATAAATTAAAGAGTTGTCCTTCCTGGATAAGGATCGGAGTCCCTTAAATCTAAATTGTAGAAAATGAATGAATCTGTTGAGTCCACAAAACCGAAAGTTTAGATAGTTTCTGTTTTTTCCCCCAGAATATAACTTGGTGGATGTATACAATATGAGTAGAAAATTTAGTGGAGTTAAATTCCTCATACAAGGAAAAAAATTATTATTACATTAATTCTTCAAAAATCTTGGTACTTTGAGTCAGAAAAGATTCAAGGAAACTTTATTTTATTTTTAAAAAAAGAAGCAAACATCCTGGTTGAGGGCATCAGGAAAACGAAGACATCATGAACGCGAATGGTCCTTGTTTCATATCTATTGTATAAAACTTCACTTAGCACATACTTAAAGCAGAACATAAAATATTACATCATAGCCAATGCACATAATGATAGTTACAGTGCATTTTAGTTGCATTTGTTGTCTGAAGACATCATTACAAACAGTTACAAACAGTTATGTGAAGGCTAAGAGTTTATTAGTGGTAGGGGAGCCAGATGAACAACACATTTTTTCTGTCATTCTATCTAGTTTTACTAAATGACCCTCAACTTTCAGAAACAAGGCTGCGTGCCTGAGTCAAAGCGACAATAGTTAGTGTGAGTATATATATCTTAATAATTGTCTACACTTTCACATTTATGCTCGATATTTCTTTAGATATGAACTTTTAAAAAGAATGCTTGTTGAAACATTGGACTGATCATATCGGTTCGCCTTTTTCAGAAGCTTTGAGATTGAGAAAGATTTTTAAATGTAAATTATCATAACATTTTTCTCCTTAAATTTCGAAATAAATATTATCAGCCGTGCATTTCAACCTAAGGGCTGAAACTAATTTGTCATATCTTTCGTTAATGTCGACTTTTTTTTTCTCTGTAGAAGAATCATTGTTAGTGTAAACTTTTAAGAAGAAAATGAGCCTCTGTACGACTCTATCGTTTTGCATTATCTTGGTATGCTTGGGACAGTCGCTACAACTGAGATGCTCTTCCGAGCCGGCATTCAATATGATTAGAAAATCTAGTAGAGTTAAATTTCTCATACAAGAAAAACAAAATAATTACTACATTAATTCTCCAAAAATTTTGGTCCTTTGGGTCAGAAAAAATTAAAGAAAACATTATTTTCTTAAAAAAGAAAAGCAAGCAAACATCCTGATTGAGAGTATAAAGAAAACTAAGACTATCAACATGCGAATAATCCTTGTTTCATATCCATATACAATCTCACTTCATCACATGCTTAAAGCAGAACATAAAATACTGCCGTACTGTATTACATCATAGCTAATGCACATAATGTCAGTTACAGTGAAATTGGGTTGCATTTGTGTCTGAAGACATCATAAGAAACAGGTAAGTGAAGGATAAGAGTTTATTAGTGGTAGGGGAGCCAGATGAACAACACATTTTTTCTTTCATTCTATCTAGTTTTACTAATTGACCCTCCACTTTCAGAAACAAGGCTGCGTGCCTGAAGCGACAATAGTTAGTGTGAGTATATACTCAGTATATCTTAATATACTGTCTACACTTTCACATTTATGCTCGATATTTCTTTAGATATGAACTGTATAAAAGAATGCTTGTTGAAACATTGGACTGATCATATCGGTTCGCCTTTTTCATCAGCTTTGAGATTGAGAAACATTTTTAAATATGAATTAATATAACATTTTTCTCCTTGAATTTCGGAATAAATATTATTAGCCGTGCTTTTCAACCTAAAGGCTGAAACTAATTTGTCATATGTTTCGTTAATGTCGACTTTTTTTTCTCTGTAGAACAACCATTGTTAGTGTTAACTTTTAAGAAGAAAATGAGCCTCTATACGACTCTGTCGTTTTGCATTATCTTGGTATATTTGGGACAGTCGCTACAATTTAGATGCTCTTCCGAGCCAAAATGTAGATGTTATTATGAAAAAAGGATGCTGAGCGTCGATTGCAGCTCGCTTAACCTGACTCACCCACCAAATTTTCAACAAAATGTTAGATGCATCTATCTAAAAAACAACCGTCTTACGGAAATACCTACCGACATGCCAAGGAAGATAGTGCGGCTAGATATCAGCGAAAACAATATTCGATATCCAAAAAAGGCTGTTATTTCAAGATACAAACATTTGGAATGGTTAAATATTGAACGTAATTGTTTATGACAAAAATACAAGGAATGGCCATCGCGTTTTTTCGAGTACTTGACAAAACTTGACACTTTTCTTTTGAAGGATAATTGTTCGGAAACATCTTTTTCTACGATCAAGAAGATGAAGTACTCTAAAGAATGCTTTTATGGACCTTCTTCATTACGGCATATCGAGCTGAATGGATTAGGTGGCCATAACTTTGAGGAAGCATTTGAAGCAAGTAATTCCATTGAAGTTCTTGTATTTTCGGTATCTGGTGGTCTTTGTGCTCTGATTAGTATAGAGAGCGATACATTTAAAGTTTTCCAACATTTGAAAAATCTAACTTTATTAAACTGTAATATCAGGCACATACAGAAAGGAGCTTTTGCACACTTAAATGATCTCGTATTTCTGGATATTTCAGAAAACCCAGAGCTTACGCTATCTGTATTAACCAATATTACTTATGATCTGCAGTATTCAAAAATCCAGACTCTGATCGCAGATAGTCTTCATTGTGAACACGGACTTTCTCTGCTACTAAGAATAGGTCATATAAAATATCTTAGAAATACTTCTCTGAAAGAGTTGTCCCTCGCAGAGAACATAATAGGCATCATTGAGCATCGACTTACGAAATACCTTCCCAAGTCATTGAAATATATAAATATTGATGACAACCCGCTTTTATTTGGGTTATATGTTTACGAAGGTGACTTTCTTTCAAATCTAGAAAGGTTAAGCAGCGACCATACTCAAAGGGCTACATATTTTAGAACAGATTGTAATTATAACTCTAACAGTTGTGACAAGGTGGGAGATCTAACTGTCAATGGAACATGATATACATAATTTTAGTGGACTTCAACATTTAGAATATCTTGATCTGTCAAATAACTTCTGCTTCAACATTACCAAACAGGTATTTCAAGATATAACCGGCTTGTTATTTCTGAATTTATCCAAAAATCTTTTAGGAAAGGAATTGCAGCGTCAACATAGAGAGCATGTATTTGACCCACTCCATAACTTAAAGATACTGGATCTGTCATATAACTGGATAACTCTTTTGCAAAAAGATTTTTTTGCCTCGTTGTCAAACATAGAATACCTTAACTTAAGTAATAATGAAATAGAGAGTGTCACCATTGACTTGTCAGCTGCATTAAAATTGCAAAGCATAGATTTGTCTTCAAATAAAATTTTGATGTTGGACTCAAAATCAATTGACTTCATAGATGCTTCTAGGGAGAAACAACTCTCTATCCAGATGTTAAACAACCCATTACAGTGTACATGCCGAAGCATAGAGTTCCTAAAATGGATGAAGGCGTCGTCAAACAAAAATTTCGTTGATCAAGAAAAATACGTATGCGTATTCTCAAACGGAAAAAATATTAAAATGCGCAATTTGGCCCATATAATCTTGTCTTTAGAACGTCAGTGTACGTCGTTTACAACAACAATAGTCATAATAACCATTATTTTACTATTCACAATCATTCTTATATCATTTGCAATAGTATGTAGGTATAGATGGAAACTGCGATATTTGTATTATGCTGGTAAGAGAAGTTATAGAAGATATTCAAGGATCTTTGATACAGGGAGAGAGTATCAATTTGATGCTTTCATTTCGTACGCTGAAAGTGAAAGAGCAGAGTTTATACCAAACATTTTGAAGCTAGAAAAGAAAAACAATTTCAAATTCTGCATTCACAGTCGTGACTTTATAATTGGTGTTAATATAGCAGAAAACATAACTAATGCAATTCACAACAGCAAGCGTTCTGTCTGTTTTCTGAGTAAAGCTTTTTTGGAATCTGAATTTTGCATATATGAAGCCCAGATGGCTCGAATGGAAAGTATTTATAGAGGAGGAGAAACAACATTATTTGTTGTTCTTGTGGACAAAGATCTTGGAACTGTCCTGCCACAATTTCTAAAGGATGTAATAAAAGAACAAACATATCTTGAATATGATAAACAAATTCCAGAGGAATTCTGGAATGCCCTGGCTCAAGCATTTAGAGAAATGTAGAGAAAATTCGTACTTGGAACAGCAAGGCAAGAAATGTTAACACCTGAATCTATCTACGGTTAAAGAAAATTAAACAGTCAGCTACTAATATCTACAAACAAGATAAAACATCAAACATTTTCTCGATGCCCAACTTGAAATTAATATGGAATTATAAGTAACAAACATAAGTGTCAACAATGAACACCACTGAAATGCTAAAATTTTGGGAAGAACAATGTTTTTAAAGTCCAGTTCAAAACAGCATGCAATTCTACTTTATAGTTCCAAATCTAGACAAACTTACATGTTTATTACATGTACATTTGGCTTTCATTTTTTGTACTTTTTTCATTGATTTACGCGAATTGTTCTTCTTTTGAATGATCTTCATCAATACCGGTATAACTCTGCATTGCCTCAAAATATCTTCTCTGTATTTCAAGACCAATGTAACATGCTTTTGGTTAAGAATTTATACCCACGACACTTTCAATTTACGTTTCATATAAATATTTAACTTTAGAGTAGCAACGGTCGTCACACGAATGATACTAACAACTTTTTGCGTTTCATGACCGGGAAGTCCGGGTTCGATTCTCGTTTACGGTGCGGAGTCAAACCTATTACATAACCGAAGGTAGTGACTGTTACTTCAATGGCCCTGAGTTCCGAGCATAGCTTAAATTTGAATGCGTTCACCGGCATACGGTGAAATTTCTATATGAGTGAAAAATTCTCGAATGGAACGTTAAACAATATACCATCAATCAAAGTGTACGGTATACCTTTTTACGTCAACGACTTTGTTATCGCCCTTTTCAATTTCTTATTTTATTGGTCACATTTATACGTAATTCAACAGACTTTTTTTTCTATACGGCAACGAAACCTTAGTAATCGAGTCTTGCGCAATATACTAGTCTTCAATTCTGTGTATTTATGCAATTTTGTGTGTATATACATGTATTTTATTTTTCGCTATGCGTATGAGTGTTTTAAGCTTATATGTTATGTTTGCTTGTGTGTAGATTATCTTTCAATTTTAATTCTGAGCACGATAATTAATTTGCTTGACGTTCAAACTGTATGCCCTTTTTCAAAATTTTGGTTACACCAAGGAACTACAATAACATAGTTTTATATCAAATTGTGGCTTTCCTTATCAAGAATGCCTGGGCTTTTAAACCTAAGCATGACAAATAAGAAATATTCTGCCTTTGATACACAGCACTTACAGATTCAGATGGCAGAACGTTTTAACACATTTTTATGACAAGGGAAATGTGAAATATTACACACAGCATTTAAGTGGACAATGGCATCCAAATATACCTTGAGTTTTCAAAAATCTTCTGCTTCAAGAATACTGGAGCTATTTCAAAAGATAACTAACTCGCTGTTTTTCAAGTTGTCAAGAATACTTTTATAAAAGGTGTAAAAAGCATAAGCCTACAGAATATGCATTTGATTATCTTTGTAATGTTTAAAGGTATTGAATCTGTCTCTTACATGTACAGGATTACAAAGTACTTTTTTCATAAACATGTTTTAATATTTGGTATAGAAATGCTTTTCAATAAACTGTTTCGAGACTTAAATTTCTTTAATCCACAAATGAAGCATTTTATCTTTTTTGTTTCTTCATTAAACACAAGCAGACAAATAGACACACAGGCCAATAGAAATTGAAATTGAGAATTTGCCTAAGTATTGGTTTTACAGTAATATATCTACATCCACTGAATACCAGTTCCTCTATTTACTATGACAACCATTGTCTGTTTATCAGACATTAAACGCCAAATAAACTGCCCACCTGCATAATTTTTTTTTTAGCAATTTCTTTTCCATCACGTATGCTTACTATGACACCTAACATACAATATTTTGCATATTTGATTTTAATTAAACCATTTCAATACAGATATAATTATGAAGAATCAAGTGTCTTGCTTACAACCAAAGAAAACATTTCACTGTTAAATATAAAATATATATCTTTAGCAACCTTTGAACATTAAGGGTGTAAACACTGTGACGTCTTGGACAGCTTCAATTTTTCCCAATCAATATTTCGTGAAAGGAAGTATTTTAGAAAAGGAATAAAAATCAAAATGATTACCAGCATATCGGGAAATTGCTCTGGAATCTTAATCATTCCCTTACTAATTTTTCTTTTATTAATTATCCAATTAGTTCATGAAAAGGAAATTAATAGTGTTCTAGGATGTATAAGAAACAAATTAAAATTTATAAGGAAATAATGAATTTTTAGTGAATTAGTTCTTAGTTAATTAGTTCTTTAGTCACCAGGTTGATGTCCATAGCTAGATGGTTGTCAATAATTTTCTTAAAATTATTCATGTATAATTTTAATAATCGGATTCTACTTTTCACACATTGTTATCACTTACTGATTTAATGCATAAAATTTGCTTAAAACTGAATGTTTATATTCTGTACAATAGATATCTTTTAAACTAATCTATTTTGAAATCTGATTGAAATTTTCGAAGGAGAAGCATTCACTTTTTCAGATATAAATTATATATATTTACATCTGCTGAATATTTTCTCCTATATTTTTCAAGAAAACCCATTGCGTTAATCACTGCATGAACTACAGTCGGCATGTCGCCTGTACAGATTTCTTGATCAGTGACTGTTCAATCAATGAAACGTATTAAGACGTTCGTATCATTAATACAATAATTAATCTTAAACAATAAAATGTCTTTCTTTATTTGTTATTACTTAAATTAACGGTCGCAGCTATTGCAGAAAAAATTAACCTAACCCGCTTACGCGGGTTATGTATTTTTTTCTTTAACAGCTGCTTCCGTTAATTCCAGTAATAACAAACCAAGAAAGAATTTTATTGTTTAAATAAAGTCTATTTGATTTATAGGGAACTTACTGAAAGAGGCATCTAAAACACTTACAAAAAGATAACAGTAAAAATCACTAAGAAGACTTTAAATTTACTGCCTATACAATCACTACTTCAAAAGTAACATTACTTAATATAAATTTCATAAGCAACATTCAATTGATACCTATACAACCACTGCTCAAATTGGAAACCTACTTCTCATGCACTATCTTAGCCATGAAACAGAATTATTAATCACGACAAACACTTTTGGAGACATCTGGTTAGATTAAAAAAGTATTTCTTTTGGTGAACAGGATTATTCATAAAACAATTGTTGAAGATGTCGACAAATTGATTTGGGCTGAATACACTGTGTCTGTACTGTACGAAAATAATTAATTTGAAAATAAGTTTAATGAAAAAAGTTTAATCAGTGAAATTATAGGAGAAAACATTCGTTTGAGTCTAGAAGTTGGGTTGTATTATCGTTTAGTGAGCAATATAAAATACAATATCATTATAATTTATTAAAGTACAATAATTTAAGTAGGAATTGAAATAAAATTTCAAAACATACCTATAAAAATACAAACTAATGATCTTTGTTCTTTCATTATATGTTAAAAACAATTTTTTCCATTTTTTCACAAGATGAGGCTGCTACTACAACCATCCCCCACCATTAAGACGTCTCCAGTTGGCACGCATATTACCTCTGTCTTTTCAATACATGTACAACGCATATCTTGGGCTCCAGAAAATAAATAGCAAGCTTTATAAATTATACAAAATATTAACGCCAAAAATGTCCATTAAACAATACAAAGTAGGGACAGAGCAAATACGGAACTCAAAAACATCAGAGGGTGATCAAGTGCAATGGAGGAGTAAGAATCCCCTTCATTTTTTTCATTTTAATCACCAATTACACGTATTTTAGAAGACTGATTACAAATGTTTTAAGATGTAATAATACGAGTTACGAATTGCAAGGCTACCAGTAGAGAATTCTGATTTTAGAGCGACTCTGTACACTAGCGAAGTATTCACTGGTTTACCTGTCACACGCCGTGTTCTCCTTGTCATGATCGGGAAGCAACGGGAAAATATCCGTCGACAATTATAATTGGTTTGAAAAAGAACGTGTACTAAATCTGAAATCACTTAATGTTATGAATAGAGTCACCTTGTGTGGTTTTAGACGATTATAAGGAAGTACTAGGGATTGGAATGTTTGCTTCGTTATAAGCATTATTCGTGATATCTGTCAATTTTTTATAAGTATTTTACAGTCAAAGAGAAAAAAAATCTTAACGAAATAAGCGTCAGTTCATTTTAACCGTGTTCGCTATATGCGTTTTTTACTGTATATCTTTTCTTGAAACTAAATGTCATTGCATCCCCCGTAGATTTAAAATCAAAATAATGTTTAAGAATTATCTTAAATATACATGTACATATATTTTAAAGGGTTACCAATAATATTTTTGGTTTAATGGTTTAACAAAGATGTGAACTGGAATTGTTTTATATAAAATGGATCCATAGAATACCACACTTAACGAAAAAAAAATATTGCAATATATCTGGGG
>PRKT01000030.1:1309084-1329690 GCA_003671525.1 Saccostrea glomerata
TGGGGGGGGGGGGGGGGGTTTATATATCAAAAATTGAAACAGAGATATCATGTATGATATGCAGTATTTGATAGATTATTTTTTTTATTTGCTAAATACATATGTATTATCAAAATTGCGTTTCTAATAATATCTCTTATTATTAAAATAAGAGGTTAATATCCAATTGATGCAAACTTTCTATAAATGAAAAAAAAAAACTGGCACTGAAGGAAAGATGAGTTTTCTTTCTCCTTATTTTTAAAAAATTAAACACTATATTACAGATAGCAAAACAGGACACGGAATATCTGCTTAATATCACAATAGAGACAATAGATATATAAATAAAAGGGATTTTTAAATGCCTTTCTAATAGTTGTCTGAAAGATTGCAAGGAGGTAAGAGAAATATATAATTTGAAATTTTGAAGTAATTTTATTTTTAAGATGCATGTTGTAATTATTTTAAATGGGTATCTGAATTTCAGAAGGGAAAAAAAAATCTCAGAAAATGAACGATTAAATAAACGAGATCAGTGTATCATTTAAAAAAAATGTAGCATCGTGAAAAGTGTTAGAATTTGCAAATTCTTAAAAAGACAAACAACAAACAAACAATGCCATTGTATATTGAATCTATAAATACACAAATATAATTTATTTTCAATCACTAGAGACTCATCGTTTTTCGTGAACTGTTTCTCTGTAAACTCTTCCATTTTCGTAACATGCATTACATGCTGTTTCCTTCCCAAACACGCAAGTTTGTTCACAGCAAATATGTAGGAAATACTTTAATTTGTCAGTTTTCTTCTTACGTCCAAAGAATTTTTGTCAAAAAATCATTTTTCAGGAAGATATGCAAAAGCAAGTATGTCTTTTTTATTCTTTTGAAATCTATTTTGGGGCGTTTGTCAATTTTGTGAATTGCTAGAAAAAAAAATACATTATAAAACATATATTTAGAGAAATGTTTTGTTTAGATTTTTAATTATAAACCTTTTTAGAGGTTTATAATTAAAAATCAGGCAGGCCTATTTAATTGTTTTTTTCTCTGTAGACAAGCAGCAGATTTAGGATAACTTTACAAAAATGAGGTGTCAAGCAACTCTCTTGTTGTGTGTTTTCTTTCCATTTTTGAGTCATGCACTGCAATTGAACTGCTCTTGGGAACCACGTTGTAGATGTTTTTACGACGAAGATATATTGAGTGCAAACTGTAGCTCACTCAACCTAACTCAATCTCCAAAATTTCATGACAATGTAAGATACATTTATCTTAGCAACAATGCTCTTACAGAAATCCCAACTGATATGCCACAGGAGCTCCTGCGGCTAGATCTAAGCAAAAATAATATCGAAAATCCAAATAAAGAAGCTCTTTCAAGATACAAGCATTTGAAATGGTTGAATGTTGCATTCAACTGTCTCTGGTCAACTAAAGCAACATGGCCATCGCGCTTTTTTGAAAACCTTACAAAACTCAATACTCTGCTTATGAACTATGATTGTAGAGACAATTCGATGAACTACTCTAAGGAATGCTTTTACGGACTTTCGTCATTAAGACATATCGAACTGAACGGATTAAGGGAGCATAATTTTGAGGACTCATTTGAAGCGAGTAATTCAATTCAAATTATTGTATTAAAGACAGTTTTAGATGGGCTTTGTGTTCTGAATATCATCCAGAGTGACACATTCCAAGTTTTCCAGCAGTTAAGGCATCTAACATTATTTAACTGTGGTATTACGTCCATTGAGAAAGGAGCCTTTGCACACATGAATGATCTCGTGTATTTAGATATATCACAAAATCAAGGCCTTACGTTGTCCGTATTACCAAATATTACCTATGATCTGCAATATACAAACATTCAGACGCTCATTGCAAATAATCTTAACTGTAGAAATGGGCTTTCTCTGATACTGAAAATAGAACATATAGAATACCTAAGAAATACTTCTCTGAAAGAGTTGCACTTAGCAGATAACAGAATAGGCATATTTGAGAATCGATTAACAAAGCACCTTCCCAAATCATTGAAATACATAAATATTAATGATAATCCACTGATTTGTGGATTTTATGTAATGGAAGGCGACTTTCTTTCAAATCTAGAAACTTTGCATATTGAAGAAACCAAAAAGGTCTCGATCTTTGATGTACACTGTAATTATAATTCAAACAGTTGTGAGAACAAAGAAGGAGGGAGTAGTGTGAATGTAACGATGAATAAGATGCTAGAATGGGAATACTATCAATTCCCCCCTAGGCTAAAACAGTTAAGCATTGCTAATAGGAAAATAAATCTTCCTTTGCTAGCTGGTTCTGGCATCAGATCAAATAACTCGTTAACACATCTGTACGTTCAAGGAAATCTGCTATATGATATACAATATTTTAGTGGACTTTGGCGTCTTGAATACCTTGATCTCTCGAATAACTTCTGCTTCAACATTTCGAAACAGTCATTTCATGGAATGACTAAATTGCTATTTTTGAATTTATCCAGAAATCTTTTAGGAAAGGAATTACAGCGTCAGTCTACAGAACATGTCTTTAATTACCTCTCTGGTTTAGAAATATTGGATCTGTCTCATAACTGGATATCTCTTATAGATAAAGATATGTTTGTATCTATATCAAATCTAGAGCAACTCTACTTAAGCAATAACGTAATTGAAAGTGTCACCTTTGACCTGTCATCTGCCTCAAAATTGCAAATTTTAGATTTGTCTTTCAATAAAATTATGATGTTGGATTCAAAAGCAATGAGCTTTTTAGATACTCCGGGAATGCAACTCTCTATCCTGATGTCAAACAACCCATTACAATGTACATGCCAAAGCATGAAATTTCTAAAATGGATGAGACCATCGTCAAACAAAAACTTTACTGACAGGGAAAACTGTGCATGCATATTCATGGATGAAAAAAAGATTGAACTGCGCCATTTAGACCAGATTATTACCACCTTGAAGTTGGAATGTACTTCGTTTACAACAACAATAATCATAGTAACCGTAATTTTACTTGTAACAATTATTCTTGTTTCCTCTGCGATAATGTACAGGTATAGATGGAAACTGCGGTATTTGTATTATGCTGGTAAGAGAAGTTACAGAGGATATTCAAGGATATCTAATTTAGGTAGAGAATATCAGTTTGATGCTTTTATTTCCTATGCTGAAAGTGAAAGAGCAAAAGTTATACCAAATCTATTGAAGCTTGAAAAAGATAATAATTTCAAATTTTGTATACACATTCGTGACTTCATAATTGGTGTTAATATAGCAGAAAACATTACCAATGCTATTCACAATAGCAAGCGTACTGTCTGTTTCCTTAGTAAAAGTTTTTTGGAATCTGAATTTTGCAAATATGAAGCCCAGATGGCTCGAATGGAAAGTATTTACAGAGGAGGAGAAACAACATTATTTGTTGTTCTTGTGGACAAAGATCTCGGATCTCTCTTGCCGCAATTTCTAAAAGATGTAATAAGAGAACAGACATATCTTGAATATGATCAAAATATTTCAGAGGAGTTCTGGAATGCTATGACACAGGCATTGAAAGAAATGTAACGCAGAGTCAATTAAGGAATGATCAGGCTTTGACCTTGATTGTGAAAAATATGAGACCGGCAGCCATCTGAAGAAAGTATGTGTTCAAATACATAACAGTTTCTAGAGCTAGGAAAATTAATCATTTTGCAAGTTTTTTTTTTTGACCTTTTTCTCTGATGGTTCTTTCTTCGGAGAATATTTATCAATGTTACTCTGTAATTCTGAATATCATCGTTTGTATATATTTTCTTTGTGCTTCATCAACAATATTTACAGTTTTGAGCTTGCAAAACTCAATGTTTAGTAGAAATAAAGCGTGTTATATAGAAATTGCATTGATTTCGGTGCAGATGAATTACAGTGTATAATATATGTTTGTTTGTTTTTTTTTTTGTTGAATTTAATTGTTTTAGCTTTTGTTTTTCATAATTTAGAATTTTATTGTGGCATAGGGACGGGAATTATAATGACAATTTTAAAAAACTCAAAGTATTTATAAAAGCAAAATTGATAATGTCCGAATCTCTTAGTAGAACTACTTTTTGTTCTGACAGAACATGGGTTTCAGTGAAAAAATTTTCACTAAATACAAATTTTTATCTGAATTAATTAGGTACACATCATAGATCTATCATCGTGTCTTGGGGACTATGGTGATAACAAATATTTCTAAACCTACTATATGGACAATTGTTGAGAACTACAAAGAGACAGAGTGTTAACCGTCATTAATCTCTAATACCTTATAAAAACAAACATGTAATTATTCGATTGATCTTTCTTTCATGTCCATCTTATCAAAACTTTTCACAGATTGTAATTTACTCAACACATGTCATTTTGTCTCTCAATTTGCTAATTGTTCCACAGAATTCTTTTATATACCAGTATCTAAATTGTATTTGTCAGTTCGGAGGCCCGACGCATTACTGGCCACTTGCGTCTGTGTTCCTCGCTTGTATTTCTTGAATGTTAAAATTGTTGTTCATCATTTAATTACATGCATTTATTAATAAACTCGGAAACTTAATTACCCGTTACTTTGGATTTCTAATATGTGCAGTCGGGAAGAGTCCTAGGATTACGGCACTACTACTTCCGGCCAACGGCGCCACTCATTTTCCCTGCCAACATTCCCTCTTTCCCGATCAACGACATATAATATTTTGACCCAAACTACGTGGTTATAATTGGTGGAGATATCCTAAGGGTAAAACAACGCCCAGGGCTGCTGCATATATTTTGCAGTAGTTTGATCCCGTATACCTTAAACGAGCGAGTTTCTCTACGTTATGTGGACTTCTCAGCATGATGATGGACAACTTCCAACTTCGACCATCTTGGTCGTCACGGACTTTCCCCACAACGAATACTGAAAAACATCCACACCGTTTCAGTATGTGCTTTAGATGTCACAGACCTGGACACTTCACCAAGAACTGCAACTTTCACAGCGCTCAGAAGTCAAAGTCGCATCAGGTACGCGACCGACACAGAATTCAAGAATACTTCGAGCAAAAACAGCTCCTTAAGGAACTTCCCTTTCACAACATTAGAGATTCGGCCCTGCGTAAGTTCATGGACTTTTCATCTGTTCTAAAACATTAACTTGTCAAAACAAAAGAAACTGTGAAAGACTTTCGGAACCAATTTTCAGTATTAATTTCAAAACTTAGGAAAACAGAAAGTGAATTGAAGACAACCAAAAATCAAAATTCCGTGCTACAAGAAACTTCTAAACGAGAAATCTCAGAACTTCAATCTTAACTGAAAACAAACATCCAAGAAAATCGTTTGAAATACCAAGTTGAAGACCTGCAAAATCAACTGAACGAATCCGATCAAATTATCAAAATGGCTTCGGAACGGATACAGGACTTAACTCGTGAAAATATTCACCTAGTGAAAATAAATCAAGAACAAAAAGAAGAAATTACTGCTCTATGTTTTTGTTAGCACCTACTGCGACACAGGACATTATTTTATATATTTCCATCCGAAGGATCGATTTCCATGTCCCACAGTTTACTGACACCAGTGCGTGAACAAGACCTACCTGAAAAGATTTTTAAGGTGCACAACTTGCCATCTTATTTGGAACAAAGCTGAAGGTAAATCCGGAAAAAAATCCTTGCCCTAACGAGGAATGCACTAGTTTAAATAAGGACAAGAAAGATTCCATAGCAAGTTAAGAGAAAGCAGATAGAAGAAAACATGAAAACTATTAAAAGAGGAATAGGTCCTTCACATTATTATGTCAACAGAATACTATTTCCTTTGCTTCCATGAAGCGAGAACGACTTAGAAAGTTGAATCACCCTAAATCCTCCAGAAGTTTATTCCTGCTTAAAGGGTTTATATCACGCATCTAAATTTCTTAAAAATTAAACACTTTTTTATTCTTGAAACATGTAATTATAGTTTTATTTAAAAATAATGTGTAAAACTGCCTTATTTAGACCATAAACGTCCGTAATGCAGGGTCATCGGATTGAAAATCTCCCCTAATTAGATAGGGGTCACGTGTTACTGAAACGTCATAGGTGTCGATGGGCAATTAAAACTCGTAAAGCATATTGTAAGAGAACATCTATCGAATACATTTTTGAAATTGAATAAAAAGAATACACGACCAGGTTGGAAGAAATTTTGACATAGACAATATTACTTTGACTATGAATGATCAGTCTTATATGTATTAACATCTACCACAGAAAAATTATTCATGTTTGACTTCTTAAATAATTATAGAAATGGTAGCTATAAGTTTTCTTTTCTTCGCTATTTTAATAAATCATACAAAATCTTATCTTTGTATCGTATTTGTTTTTCCAGCAGTGAACATCATATACTAGAAAGGACCCTTCGGTCTTCAATGGCACTGTGAGCCATTACGAACTTCACAACAATTAGTGCGATCTGTGTACGACTTTTCATATGCATGTAGATTTTTTTAAAAGTATCATTTTCATTTAATAGATATAATTTTATAATAAAGCAATAAAAAATCGTGATTGTACATAAACGATGGTTCTGAATGCCCAGAGTCAAATCCTCGCACCGACTAGAGACATGTCTAGATCTTCGCCGACCAAGTTCCTGACATGTCAAATAAAAAACACTTCCTAACACCTTTCCTGCACTCAGATTTTATCAAAACAACACAAATTATATCTAACTATAATTTAATTAACAAATTATCATTCATTTAATTTATAGCAGGTATAATAATGAAGCCATTGAGCATATTTGTAAACATGATAAATACATCACTTTAACCAGGATTGACACCTACACATGTACCGCGACACGGGGCCTCGGTTAATACGGTTACATCCGAAGGACTTATCTCCACGTCTCACAGTGGGATTAGAACCCACGACGTACGGATTGACTACTAACTTCGCAACTTTAGAACAGAAGTTCTAACCACTGCGCCATGTAGTGATAAAGAAGAGCACGTTACTGGTATTTTAGACATACTTAAAATACCGGTGTTGGAGAGTAGAATTTACCCCATAGCCACCCCCCCCCCCCCCCGAAAATCGTACTCTAAAGTAGGATTTTCCCCCGAGGGGAAATCACAAACCAGAGCCAAATTTTCCCCTCTTTTTTTAAATATATATTTTAAATCATTGAATCTCAACGAAAATAGCCTTCAACGAAATGATTGATTGATTGATAGCTTACTGTTTAACGTCCCTGATATGGAGACGTCACCATTGCCGGTGAAGGGCTGCAAATATAGGCCTATGCTCGGCACTTACGGCATTTGAACAGGGAGGGATCTTTATCGTGCCACACCTGCTGTGACACGGGGCTTCGGTTTATACGGTCTCATCCGAAGGACCGCCCCATTTAGTCGCCTTTTACGACAAGCAAGGGGGTACTGAGAACCTATTCTAACTCGGATCCCCATGGGGCCCAAACAAATGTAAATATTCTCAAAATATAATGAAACAAACTAAAAATAGATGTCGATTGGTATATAGTTTTGGACCTATTCTGGTTGTAAATGATTACTATAATGAACTTTCTAAAATAATATTTCTGAAACCACCCTTATTTATCTACCAAAACTTAGCTCAATATCACCAGTCGTTTAGAAAAAACATTGAGGAAAACTGTTAAAAATGAAAAATATTGTTTTAGAAAGTTTATTATTGTAATCATTTACAACCAAAATAGGTCCAAAATTATATACCAACCGAGACATCTAATTTTAGTTTGTTTCATCATATTTGAATCTTTAAAAAAAGGTCGCGAAACGAAATGCAGACTTGAGAACTTTAACTCATCAAGATATACATGTACTCTTTTACCAAAAATCACCCCAATGTCTTCGAGCATTTAGAAAAAAAAGTGCGGAAAACATTTGGGACAGAAGGACAGCTAGACAGGCGGACAGACGCAGAGGAAACTTTAAGTCTTCTCCAGTTTTATCAATTGAAAATG
The DNA here is from genome assembly GCA_003671525.1 of Saccostrea glomerata. Taxonomy (NCBI): domain Eukaryota; kingdom Metazoa; phylum Mollusca; class Bivalvia; order Ostreida; family Ostreidae; genus Saccostrea; species Saccostrea glomerata. The sequence continues at coordinate 1,317,091 of PRKT01000030.1, forward strand.
GTTTGACGGTAGCCAAAATTTTCATGTTCACTTGTTCAATACATTGATTGATTGTATATTGTTTAACGCCGAGTCTGCAATTTTTCAGCCATGTTTCGGCGGATATTTTCAATACGAGGGCTGTTCAATAAATAATGTCCTGAACGATATAACACACATTACAGATCATATGACATTAAACTTGACTTTCTCTCATAATAGAATCTTTCATGAACTTATAACAGTTTATGTGACCACTTTTCATCACATAGTATCATCGTGAGAAGCTGGGAAACAATGGCTTTTCGAGACACTGCATAATAAATGAATGGTAAGAAACAGTTAAAATAAGTGAAAATAAAAGCCTCATTATAGCTGCTGTAAAACTTGTTAAAAATCCCAAAGAAATATTCACTGAAATATATGACATTTACAGCAACCAATGCCTGTTTTATAGACAAAAGAGAAGGTGGATTTCAATGATAAAAAAATATATAATGGGCATCAAAAATGGGTACCCTCCTTGCCAACAAAAATTAAAACAACTTATGTACTGGTTGCCAAATTTCAACAAATAATATCTGATGATGTATGATTGACTTTAAGACACATAGCAAATTTGATAGACATCATATCGGGGGTAGTTTACATAGTTTTTAAGAAACGTTTGACGGTAAAAAAAGCTAGGTACTCAAAGGTCACCCTATATTTTGAAAAATGAGTGAAAACAACAGCGTATACGAAATTCTAAACAATTATTTTAAAATATTTATTTATTTAAGTTATCCACGTTTGTTTTATTTTCAAACAGATATTGGAATATGAATCCATTGATTAAAACCCTCAAAACAAAATTTACCATAAGATGTACTTGATAAAAACGGCGAATGTCTGACAAAGGCACAGGTATTCAAGAGCACAAAGACAGATTTATATGTAATTTTCTTTAAAATAAGTGGTATTGTTGTTCAAATTCGTATTCAGAGAGACAGTTTAATTTCTGGAGGAGTCTAAAAAGCAATTTTTCTGCAAAAAAATCGAAAGGTTTAATAGAGGAAGAACCCAGAATCAGGAATCCACAACACTGAATTTCTTCAAGACAGCGTCCAAATCCGCATGCCCTGAAGAGTAAAGGGTTTTCAGAATAAACAGAAAGTGAATGTTTTTTCACATTAACAATATTCGCCAGATCTTTGACCTTTTGACTTGTTTCTATTTCCAAACTTGAAAAAAAAACACCTTTCAGAGGGAAGAAACAAGTCCGGGAAATCTTTGGATCTGCCATTTTCCAGTATACTAAAGGTCATACCCAAAAATGAGTTCTAAAAACAATCAGAAATTGGATAAAAAATGTTACGGACATGTTTTTACTTACAAGAGATTAATTAGTAAAATCATGAAGACTAAATAATTAAAAAGCGTCTTTTGCTTCTTTCTGAGCACCGAGGACATTATTTATTGAACAGCCCTCGTACATATGGTCACCATTTTGAAGAAGGGACAATGGTAGCAATGTGCCAACCATTCCTCCTCAAAAATAAGAAGAGAAATTATATTTCATTGGGGGCGGGGGGCTCTGGGGGAAATCGCAATCTACATGTATTACTACTAAACAGATTAGGATTTCCCCTCGAAAAATTGACTCTGGTGTGAGATTTTCGTAGAGGAAAACCGGGAGGAATCCTACTCTAGCAAGCTTTCCGGGAATAAATTCTACTCTAGAGCTAGTTTTCCGTGTGGAGGGGGGAGGAATTTAGGGGACAAAGCCTACTCTACAAGACCGGTAACGAAGACTAGATAGACACTCGATAGTCATAACGTATTGACTCTAGCTTTGTTGTGTATGTATCTTTGATTCAACTATTAAAATACATACTAAATGTACAAAAATAGGAGAATGTGATTTCTTTTCTTTATTTTCTTTTTTATTCTAGACTTGGACAGTACCGGGTATTATTTCAAAATGATTTTTTTTTATTTTTATCAATGCGTAAAAGCTTGAAAGTTATTTTCTATTACTGTAAACATCAAGATGTTTGGGTGTTAATAGATAGAATGATTAAGGGGTTTTATACCTTTTTTTCTTTCTTTTTGTTTTACAAACAAGATATAAATATATGATTTGTGTTTGCTTTTTCCTTCTGGAACTGCAAAATTCTGCAAAATTCACAGGAAATAACTGTACGATACACTGAAATCAACACACATTTACCTAAAATTGCATTTTACACTTTAGTTACCTCATGTTTAAATTCAGGCTTATTTTTATAATGCCTTACCTGAGAAATACAAAGTAATGCTCATGAGATAATAAATTGTAATTTCTGGATTATGTGTCGTAGGAGGAAATACCCAAAGTGGTGTCAAAACTGTTGTCACAGCTTGTAACCATGACCAGCTAGAACGATAAACGATATTTGAACTTTAAAAAGAAGAATTACTAAAAGCCTTTAAATCTCAATGACATGTCATCGTTTCTTTTTAAACTACCTGAAAAAAACTTTACAAGGAGAAAAGGATAATTGCCCAAAATCAAAAATCCTATTAACGGAGGGGGGGGGTTCCAACTTCTATCATTATCAATTTTTTACTCATGCAGATTACATTACCATTGTTTTTTTTTTTTTGTTTTTTTTTTTGTATCCTGCAACAGAATATGGGGAGGGGGACTGGACTTTTAATGAACATTTTATATAGTAAAAAGTACTTTGGAAGAAAGTGGGAGTTTGTGTGAGCCAAGGGATTGCCCAATGTTGCGTGTCTGTTTTTTTTTATGTTATGTACTTACAGAAGTGCATATTAAAGTTTGTAAGAATTTTTTTCTTCTTAAAATCATAACATGATACGAGTACTTCATGTCTAATAGAATTTTTTTCCTTCTCAATAAAAGACTCTTTTCAATAAATACAAACTTCCTGATTGGAACAAAAAAAGGATAAAGAAATTCAAACGCTGATGATAGGCTTTCGACGGACAGAATTTGGATTTGCTTTCATTTAAACAGCAGTTCTTATGAACAGACTTTAAAGCAAGTTACAAAATAAAACTTCTGAATTTCATAATATATGTGATTCACATATACACTGGACTGGTTTTTGGATTAGCAATAGAAGCAGCATTACAAATAGGTAAGACCTGTATGGATATGAATCTTTAATCAGTTGCAATGTTAAATTAATGGTGTTATTTTCTTCATGAGATGATGAATTTACTAGTAAGAGAATATTATGCATTATCGCAGAAAGGGTCAAAAATTGAAATCACCCTAAGATTTTAAGTTGCTTCATGTGATAGATATATAAAATTCATGTATTTTAAAATAAACTTATTCTTTGACCTCGAACATTAAACCTGTTTTTTTTTCTCTCCTTTATATACTGTAGAGGAAATAAATTATTCAACCCATTTGCAAAGAATGACAAAAGGAGCCTTTATTTCTTTTGACTTCAAACGTAAATCAAATAACCTCATTTTAATATTGTTGAGTTTGTGCCTTTTTTTCTTTGCAGACTACCAATCGGCAGTACTACAATAAAGAAAATGAATCTCATTGCAACTCTATCGTTCTACATTCTTTTTGCCTTTTTGAGGCAGTCACTACAATTAAACTGCTCTTCCGGGTTTAACATGTAAACTGCAAAAATAAATAGATACAGTAAAATATATTAAACGGATGTAACTCAAAACAGTTACTGGATTGTTCATTACATACATGTCACTGACGGATTGAGAGGGGCCAGGAGGTCGGGTCCCCCTTTTGTGTCCAAAATACACATTTAACATAAGAAATCAATTTAGGGATCCGACACTGTGTGTCTAACTCACAAGTAACTCTTCTGCATAAAATCATACTAAACATTAATAATTGCGTGAAATATATGGAAATAACGAACAGTATTCAAGCTTAAAAGTTCATAAAACAATACAAAACAGGAGCAAACACTGACCTTGAAAACATCAGAGGTTGGATCAGGTGCCATTTTTTTCAAATATACTATTATATCTGAACGTTTAGTTGATTTGCAAATGGCAATTGTGCATAAATACTATTCATCGATGTAAAAAGTAGTAGCGGGTGTCTGAAACCAATATTTTCTAGGTTCGCACTTTGTCAGCATTGAGTTAGACATAAGCAAATGCTCCTCATTTGTTTGGTTTGTTTTTTATACTTCCCCTCCGAATCTGCAAATTGTGACTTGCACTCGGGAATTACGGCAATTTGAGCAGTGAGGGTTCTTATTCGTGTCATTACCTACTGCGACAGGGAAATTCAGTTTTTTACGGTCTACAATAAACTGAACCTTAAGAGGAAGAATATTTGTGTAATGAAAATAAGGGTAGGGTATCTGACGAACAGAGACTAATTACTAAAATTCACGCTTTCTGTACTGAAACATATTTCTTTACGTTAAATATAAAACCTTCCACATGTATGAGAAATCGGAAAATCTGCGTATCATATTCTAATTTTAATTCCCAGTTGTTTTTTAAAAAATGCGAAAGGCGCTGAAATCATTTTTTTTCTTTTCATATTAATGAAGTTACATAAATCTTCCTTCATAACATGTTTCTGGATCATAAAGCATAAAGTGGCGTTTAAGTTAGACAACATGTACCCAATTTTGTTTCTGCTTTCACTTCCCTTTTCTCTAATGTTTCTTTCTTTATTTTTATTGAAATGGAAGAAACTTATTTAGAATTGCTTCTTTCCTGAAAAAAAATTAGAAAGTAACTCTATGCAATAAGTGGCTTTATAGAAAATTTCCTTAAATATCAATTTTATGTTAAAATGAGGAAGAACATATATTAACTTTGAATGTAAATGTAAATTAATGTTAAATTACGATGAAATTGCACAATACATGTGACATATTCAAATTTTTTATTCAGAAATCAGCAATTTTTCTAATAGATTTATACCCAAATATACAACTTGAAAAATGTTTGCAAAGTAAATTGGGAGTGTGAAAATTTTGTCAGATTTTATCAAAATGTTATAAATGTGTGTAAAATTATAGAATATTACATAGACAATTATACAAAGTTGTATAACTCAGCACCAAAGAAAACTTACGATTTCGTAATATTTTTATTATATTAATCGATATTCGTAATATCGGAAGTTTTGCAGTAAGGTTAGTGAGGTCTTTTCGATGTTGCTGTCTATAAGATGGTTTTTCTTTATCAAACTGATTGACGGGTAGGGAGTGTTTTGTTGCAAATTTTGAGATATTAGTTGTGAAAATAATACTTTCGTTATTTTGGCTATGAAAATATATCATTGAAAGTATCAGTTCAATTTAACGGATAAAGTATAGGATTTCACTGTTAAATATATGTAATAAATAGAGGATAATCAGATTGTGAACTTGAAAAATCAAATTGTATTGATCGCCAAAACTTATATAAAAATTTAGTCTTCTTGAAGGTAACAATTATATATTAAAGTAAAATTGAAATAATTTCTATTTTTAACATTTGCTTAGAAAGCCTTGTTGCAATGAAGTGATGTAGGCAGTGGCATCGTAGCTGAGCAGATGTGAGATATCAAAACTAAGCATTGTGAAATTATAATTTTACAAAATTTCGGAAAACATTTGAAGATTCTCGGTGTCCGAGACTTTTGCTTCGTATTTGAATATTTTACTTGAAAAAGATACTAACCTAACAACAAAGCTTTAAGATAAAGGTGATAATTAAATTTTCAGTCGTCAACTTCCCTTATATATGTAGCAATAAACCTTTATCATCTGCATATGAGGTGTCGCTCAGCTGATTTGATACGCAATTTCATGCTATACTTACAAATAATTTTTATAAAACGAGACAAGCTTTTGATTTACAAGTGGAAAAATAATAATATGCACAGCCTTGTTTAAAGTCATCATATCAGAAGTTCTATGGTCGATTCGATGGCTTTGTGAGCATAAATAATATATATCATTAAGTCAAATACTGATAAACGTATTTCATAGTACCTGGTCAATTATTTACATACTTACAGAGTTTTCTACGGATTTCCTATTTTCCATGATAAGGAGCATACAGCGGAAGGGGATGCTTACTCATCCATGACACCTGATCTTGTATCTGGTGTTTTAAAGGTTCGTATTTGCTTAAACTCCTGATTTGTATTTTTTGAATGGACTTCTGAGCTTAAATTATGTTTGTTATCTCCAAATTTCATTTATATACTTTTAAGGCTCTATTACTGTAGAAAAAAATGAAAATTTTTGTAAGTAAATCGGAGTAAAAATTATTGGCATTTTTTATTTTTGCATTTTTTTGATTAATGAAAACTTATTATAATTTAGTGTCAGGTCATCAATACTCATTGAAGTTTTATTCAAAAGATAAATTACAGTATCGTAATAAATGTACTCCACAAAAGCAGCAAACAACTTTCTCTGCTTTAGTTTTGTTTGAAATTAATAAAGAAGGATTATTTGTACCTTAAAACAGAGTTGATTCTTCTTTAAAAAAGAATCAGAAGAAAGATTAATACTATGCAATTCAGAAAAAAGGAAGGAAGCAATAAAGAAAAGTATATGTAAATACAAAGAGAAAAACAATTTGTTCATGGATTATCATTTCCTTTAATTTAAACGTAGAAAGACCAAGCGAAAAGAAAACAATATCCATTTGGTATGTATTACTTATAATTTAAAAGACTACAAAATTCGAATTTGATATACGTAATTGCCACCAAACCTTTACTCTCGAATTTTAAAATAAATGTGTAACGGATAAATTATCATGATTCTTTTTAAACTGAATCGCCAATATTAGAGTTTAGTAGCAGGGCAAATTACAATAAATAACATGATGTTTTTGTGAAGCACTGTTGTCCCGTATGGCGTCTTATGAGGAGGGCTAACATTTCTCAAATACAAAGTAAACTCCATAATCAGTGTCAAAATTGTTGCTACCCACTGGAAGGTCTTTTCAAAAGGAATACAACTGTAAAATATAAAAGTCCTAGTTCTAACGATTGAAAAGTTATGGTCAAGGTTAATTTTTTAAGTGTGTCAAATTCCAAGGTCAAAGTCAAGATGTCAAATTTGATGGTACCAAAAGACATATTTTGTCACAAAGAATACACCTGTGAAATTTGTAAGCACTAGTAGTATTAGTCTAAGAGGTGTGGCCAAGGTTGAGGTTTTTTAAAAGTGGACCAAATTCTAAGGTTAAGGTCAATACGACAATTTTTTTTACACGACAATGAAAGTTATTGTCCCAGTAAAAACACATATGGAGTATGAAAGACCTCACACCAACAATTCAAATGTTATAACTCTGGTCAAGTTCGAAAATTTTTTAAAATGTGGGCAAAGTCTAAGGTCAAGGTCTCAGGTCACATTTCTTGGTACCAGAAGAAAGGTGAATTATGTGAAATTTGAAATATAAAAGCCATAGCCCAGCCCACTCAAAAGGTATGGACAAGGTTAAAAAGACATACAAACAGACGTAAACTATATACCCGAATCTACTGAATTAACTCATGGGAGTTGATCTCAATTCCGATTTAAATCAAATTAAACTTATTCCTTTTTCAATCAGTCTACAACTTATATACAGTTCAAAATGTCAAATAAAAAGATTTTATTACTTTGCAGTTTTAATGAAGATTAAATGAGAAGCGCCATTAGCTAGTATCTATGTAATTTTAACAAATCAAAGTGGTTTGAGTTTTTTTTCAAATTTGCATCTTCTGCAAATGAAAACAACAATAATTTGATTAATAATATGGAGACAGTTAACCAATTAAAAATAAGAAAGTATGGTTTTAGATTTATTGTACTTCAAAAATGTAATGTCATCAAAAAGTTTTGAAAGAAGGATATGGAGATAATGAACAGTATTCAATCTCAAAGTCCATAAAACAATACAAAACAAGAGCAGAGCAAACAAGGACCTCCGAAACATCAGAAGTGGGATCAGGTGCCATGGAGGAGTGAGCATCCCCTGCTGACCGGTCACACCCGCCGTGTGCTCCTTGTCATGATCAGGAAATAACGGAAAAATCCGTCGTCAATTCAGTGTATTAATAGTCGACTAACAATTGGTATGAAAAACATCAGTCAGCATTTGACGCAATGATCAATTGTATTTGCTGACAAGGTCATTGTATCGAACAAATAATTTACGAAATGATAACTTTAAATGAGACTGCTGATATTCTTGTTTCATCAACTTGCTTATCAATAATTTACCTCGTTTTAGAAATTGTTCATACGTAGAGCATGCTCTTGCGTATCGAATCAACTGAGATATATACACTACGTATGCAGGTAATGAAGGTATATTGCTGCATAAGTAGATAAGTTTATCATATAGATTGGTTGTTAGGTTACCATTAACGTCTTTTTCAAGTAAAATATCCAAGTATGAAACAGATGTGACAGACTCTGTGGTATATTTTTTCTTAAGCTCTTCTAGATGTATCGTATCGACGTAGGAATGGAAATTACCATTGTTAATTGACAATACGTCGTCGATATATCTGAAGGTCGAGTTGAAGGCCACAGCAAGTGTTTTCTTTTTTACGCATAAGATTTTGTATAAATTCTGCTTCATATGAATACAAAAATAGGTCTGCTAATAACGGAGCGTAATTGGTTCCCATGTGAATTCCAATAGATTGTTGGAATACGTGGTCTCCAAAAACCACATAGATATTGTCAATCAGAAACTCAAGCATCTTCTTGATGTCAACTTCAGAGTACATATATTTAATTAAACGTATTTATGCGGAGAGTTTTTATAACAAAGAACGGATTAACTTTTGCCGAAAGAAGATAAACAAGTTTATCTTCGAGGAATTTTGACGTGTCATACTAATTGCCTAAAAGGAGTAATTTCTAAAGAGCCGAAGCTAAAAATAGTTCATCTATTTGTACACCGGATATCAGAATAATTTGATTCTAATTGACACATGGATTGGTAACAAATGAAGGTGTAATTGAGTTTTTGATGTTGCGAAATCTTAATAAAAACAATTTAAAGAAGAGAAACAAATAATGAAAAATAAGAATGAATTACTCAAAATTATTTCTCCATGAAAAGTTAAGCAAGATACTTGTGAAAAATTTCAATAAAAATAAAAATGATTTTGTTTAAAAACAGGATGTTAAACTTTTATAACCTGTTACATTAAAGTTTTGCAATTTAAGAAATTCAAAACTATCTATAACAATCTCCCCTCCTGTCAAAAGAAACTTTGAGATTGTTATAGATAGTTTTGAATTTCTTAAATTGCAAAACTTTAATGTAACATCATACTTGCTAAAAATTGGCCGTAACTGCAACAGGCCTATCCGTAATAGGAACAAGTTTATCTAAAAAAAAAAAAAGATCGGCGAGCTAGCGCCGTAGCAATTTTTAAAAACAGAAAGGAAGGTTCGTGGTTAACTAATTTATTTTGCCGAAGTCTTTAATGTTTAATGAGTATGGAGTCTGATTGTTAGAGATATAATCTTTTGTGAAGTGTATTTTATAGAATTAAAATTATATTAGTGTGGAAGTATCAATCGCCTATTGTGTCTTGCCAATTCAATAAACTTTGAAAAGAAAAAATAGATTTTTTATGAGGTTGACGGCATTATCAAGGAAGGTGGTAGAACTCGCAAGCTAAATATCTAGAATCTTTGCATTATATGACCTAAGGTTTTTTTTGTGTAGTTTACATTAAAGTGTAAGTTACACTGTAAATAAACAAACTTCAGAATCAACCAGAAAAGACCCGTTCTACTTAATGACACAATGAAATTGTTATCGTAAGTCTATCTATGGTCGTTTTCACAGACAGCTAGACCGTGTGAAGTTTTCCCAGAATGCCCTACCGTGAAGCCGATCGCTAGCAAAAAACCTCCCTTGTCTTTTTTTTACAACAATGAGCTAGTGACTCGGGCCTTTCCGTCAAAAAAAGGGAAAATTTGAAGTATTACAATTATGCAGTTATCTTTAGAGTGTAAACTACACAATAAATGAACAAAGTTATTTAATGATATGTACAACGAAATTGTTATCGTACGGTCTACCTATGGTAGTTTCACAATTTTCCCAGAATGCACGACGAGCATGCGTATTCAAGGAATTTGGACTAACGTAGTTGCTAGCGCTCGAGAGCGCTAGCAATGAGAGTACCAAATCCCCAGATGAGCAGATGGCTTTATTTGTGGCACCACAAATAAAGCAATGTGCTTATTCGAGGATTTGGTACTCTCATTCCTATTACGGTAAGCCCTGTTGCAGAAACGAGAAGTCCGGATTCGAAAAGCTAGTTTCTAATAAACCGACAGAATATATAATAATACACCCACAGCATATAACTATGAACCCACAGCATATAATAATGAAACCATAGCATATATTAAAAGAACCACAGCATATAATTATGAACCCACAACATATAATTATGAACCCACAGCATATAATAATGAACCCACAGCATATAATAACGAAACCACAGCATATTATAATAGACCCACAGCATATAATTATAAACCCACAGCATATAATAAGAGATCCACAGCATATAATAATAGATCCACAGCATATAATAATAGACCCACAGCATATAATTATAAACCCAAAGCTTTTAATTATAGAGCCACAGCATATAATTAAAGACCCATAGCATATAATTATGAACCCATAGCATATAATTACAAACCCACAGCATATGATAAAGTCAGCTAACATAAGGCAGCCATGGCGTTCCATACAAATGCCTTGTCTCTTCTCATTTAATAGATATGACCGTGTTGACCAAGGTTAAATTGACAGACTGATGCACATATATAATGATTTCTATGTGAATTGGTTAAAATTGGCCCAGTGGTTTTAGAGAAGTTAAAAATGTAAAAAGTTTCCAGGCAAACAGATGGATGACAGACGTAATGTGATAAGGAAACCAGAAAAGCTCAAAAGAGCTAAAAATGTAGGATTCACAAGTATTTTGAAAGGGTTACCATGATTACAGTATTTGAAAAGCTTTTTTTTTCATGCAATTTTTTGAGAAGCTGAAAATCTAGGACATATGTATCCATTGTTGAAAAAAACTGAACATTTCAGAAAACAGTATGATTGAAAATAGTTGATCAAGGTGTTTTGAGTAGCAAAATAAAGCTAGTAAACTTTTATAGCTAATTCAACCACAGAACTTACCAAGTAGTCAATTTTAAGATGCACAACTTTTTCAAATCTTATAATAATTGTTTTTAAAATATTTATGTAATCATTTCTGATTCAAGGGAGAGAGATACAACCAACATGTTCATGTTTTATGTTATTTTTAGTAACTTGTTTGTTTGCTGTGAAAACATCTCTCTCAGAAATTTTTCCCTCAATTGAAGACACCGCCACTTAAAAATAATGAAGACAAGATGTGTTTGTTAAACACTGATGCCCACGTATGGCAGCTTATGGTGAAGGTTGAAGTTTCTCAAATGTATGTCAAACTTATAGGTCAAGGTCAAAGGGTTAAAATTGTTGGTATGGAAAGAAAGTCTTGTCACAAGGAATACACATGTGATATATAAAGAAATCCCTTGTTCTTCCTGTTCAAAAGTTAATTGCCAAAGTTAAAGCTTTTTTTAAGTGGGTCAAACTCTAGGGCCAAGGTCAAAAATATTTTTACCTGTTGAAAGTTCACAATGAATACACATGTTAAGCATGAAAGCCCTAGCACCTACTGATCAAAATTTAAGCCAAATTACTGATCAAATTATACAGACAAACAGACAGACATTATTTATAAACACAAGAAACAATATATGTATATATAATCAAATGGAATAAAAATTCTATTTTGGAGTTACAGGGACAGGGAGTGGCTAGGCAGATTGGACCCCCCCTGGAGTTTCTTGTGTTTTGTTATTTAGAATAAAATATTTATTCAACCCACAGTGGAGCATACAGAAAAGTGTCCAAAATCATCACAAATCATCATTTATATAAGACTATATACTGAAGCAAATAAAACATGACTTTGGACATCATAAAAAACATTGACACCACAACCCCACTATCATTGTTTTTATTTTGTTTTAATTTTTTTGTTCTTTGCTTGTGAGAAAATTCTGGGCTGGCATTTTTTTGACTGAGGTGTGAAACCTCCCTCTCCCTCCTGAAAAAAATCTGAATCTGCACCAGTAACTGAATGTCATATCTACAATGGGAGATAACTTCACAATGTCAAATTGAAAACTGTGGCAAGCGATGATCTATACTTAAACTTGTACTTACCGACTGTCATAGGCCATGTCAACTTCATGAAATATAATCCAATTAAAACACAGAATGATTTTTTCAATACACATCACATGTGCATGTTATCCCATTCGACAAACCTTGGCTGATTCCGTTGCCTAAATCCTATGACGTACGAATCGGCCGAGGTGTGCCGAGTGGTGCTTAATCTAAAAATATGATAATGGGTGACGCAACCCAATGTAATATAGAAATTTTCAAAAGGTGTTTACATGTAAACATGTATATAGTTCAAGAACAAATTTTAAATTAATTCATACCAAACTATGTTTTAACATAACTTTTTCATCTACATGTGTGTCCTATTTAAAAAAAAAAACGTACGTTTCGTGAGGGTGTGATTTTTTT
>PRKT01000030.1:1339846-1350038 GCA_003671525.1 Saccostrea glomerata
CCCCCCCCCCCCCCCCCAAAGTTAAATAAAATCCCCGGTTCCTACATGAGCCTTACCTCTTTCCATATACGATAAGCAATTTGTCAGTTTATCAGTAGTCCTTGCTCAGTCGGGTGCTGTCAACGCTATGCTTCACGTGGTTTGATTGCACGTGGTGATCTGCATCCACAGGATGTTTGATTCTGTCAAGCGTCCAAATAATAATAATCTTTCCAGAAATTTGTAAAAGTCAAGATTATAATTGTACTGCGCATCAGAATCATACAAACGTTTGGTTTTGTCAAGCGTCTAAATAATAATAATGTTGCATCTTTTTTTCTGGTCGCGATTATTATTGTTGTTGGAGTACCACAGATTATAATTATTGTATGATGGCTGTGATGAACAAGATTATTGAGCGGAAATAAAAATAATAATTCTGTTCAATTGTTTCAGTGGAAATATAAAAGAAAAAAATTTGAAGCGAAATAAAATAATGTGTACACACATATGAAGTGAAAAGATTATAATTGTATGTTGAAAATAAAAATAATGTGTATACATGGAAAAATAAGATTATCATTGTAAATATAAAAATAATGTGTATACTTGTGGACAAACAAGATTATCATTGTAAAGTAGGAATAATTATTATAATTTTGTGGTGAAATAAAAATAATGTTTTTAAAAATCATGAGGCGAAAAATTATAATAATGTGTCCACATAGACTAGACTGGCAAGATTATTATTGTAAAGTTTGGATCATTATAATTGTAGGACAAAATAATTATAATGTGATAAACATCGACTGACAATATTATAATCATCAGGCGAAAAATTATAATAATGTGTCTACATATTGACTGGCAAGATTATTGTTGTGAAGTGAATCATTATATTTGTAGGACACAATTATAATAATGTGTACACATTTAACAGAGAAGATTATAATTGTTGCAGGAAAATAATAATAATGTTGTAAAAAGCAAGTTTCGATGACATAATTATTTTTGGTATAGATATATAGGAAAAAATAATAATAATGTGGGGGTACCCTACGGCTTTCCATAGAATACAATAATGCTCTCTTCTCTTACCAGTTTTTTGCTTTGATAATAAGCCGGAATTTGAAAATAAGCCGGTCTTGAAAATAAGCCCCCACTTTCTTACCAAAACTTAAAATAAGCCGCGGCATATTTTCAAGATTTTAGGGTATTGTTCAACGTCCCATTTTCACTCATATAGAAACATCACCGTATGCCGGCGAAGGCCTTCAAATTTAGACCTATATTCGGAACTCAGGGCCATTGAGTAATATTGATGAACATCGTTCGAAACTAGAACAACTACCGTAAATCAGTGAAAAAAAAAGTACCAAAAATGAAAAACCAAATTCATAAAAAGATAAGTTTATCTAGATTTTGGAACTATAAAGTACAATTGCAATTGTTTTGAACTGGACTTGAAAAACATTGTTCTTCCAAAGTTTTTTAGCATTACAGTGATGTTCATTGTTGTCAATATGCTTGTTACTTATAAATCCATAATAATTTCAAGCTGGGCATCGAGAAAATGTTTGATATTTCATCTTGTTTGCAGATATTAGTAGCTGACTGTTTAATTTTCTTTAGCCGGTATTCAAATAAGTTTTATTGTCGTAGATGGATCCAGGTGTTAACGTTTTTAAGCATTGCTCTTCCAAATAAGAAAAGTTTTCTCTACATTTTTCTAAATGCTTGATCCAGGGCATTCGCGGGTATGTTAAGGAAGCATATAAGTAATTTTTCGGGAAATTCAGACTTTTTAAAGAAAATTTAGTTTGATAATTTACCAAAACCGCTGATAAGCATAAACTATTATTATCTATTGCATAAAGATAAAAGAGTGTCTAACGCAACGAAGTGCAGCACCACCACGGCATCACGTGACTTCTATTTATAGCCAAATTTTCCTTAATAAAAAAGCGACCAGAACAACAATACCCCGGAGTTTAATAATTTCTTTGAGTAAATAATGTACTTGAAAAACATCTATTTTGCCTAAAAAGTGCTGCTAGAATCCCACTGTCCCGTTAGTAAAATAATTATTCAACACATTCTCACTAAACCTTACCCGATGTTTTGAATTTTTTACCTATGAAACGAGATTTTTCGTAAAACCATGCTAAACTCGGGATTGTAGCAGCACTTTCCAAGTATTTTAGGATACAAACTTTCCATCTGTACAAATTTTATGTTTTGAAATATACAGCTTATTGTTGTTCTGTTGCATTATTTTTGTCACAATTGACAGAGGAAAGGCCGACCGGGATACGTATATAGCTGACTGTCTTCGAAAGAGAATATAATCAATAAATATAAATTAGCATTCCTGTTTTATTAACTGAACTCCATATGAATTTCACAAAATATTCACGATATTTGCTTTTAAACTCCATTTTACGTATCTTTGTTTATGCCGTCATAGCCAAATTCTCTTTACCCGACATGATCAATTTCCGATCTATTCCCAAGTTACTTGATGTACACATATGACGTCATCGGTGGTAGATTTTAATCAAAATGACAGAATACATCATAACGAAATAAGAACATTTTATTTTTGTTAATGTTTACACGTATCTATTCATTTTCTAGAGTTAAATTACATCTCTAAATACCAATATTACAAAAAACTTGTGTTCTAAAATTGACGTCATCTTGCCTACTATGACGTCATAATGTAGCACTGATTTGGTCAAGGTAGAATATTTTGTATGCTTCCTTATTCCCCCTGCGTTCCAGAATTCCTCTGCAATTTGTTTATCATATTCAAGATATGTTTGTTCTTTTATTACATCTTTCAGAAATTGTGGCAAGACATCTCCAAGATCTTTGTCCACAAGAACAACAAATAATGTTGTTTCTCCTCCTCTATAAATACTTTCCATTCGAGCCATCTGGGCCTCATATATGCAAAATTCAGATTCCAAAAAAGCTTCCCTCAGAAAACAGATAGTACGTGTGCTGTTGTGAATAGCATTAGTAATGTTTTCTGCTATGTTAACACCAATTATAAAGTCACGACTGTGTATACAGAATTTGAAATTATTTTCCTTTTCCAGCTTCAAAAGGTTTGGTATAAACTCTGTTCTTTCACTTTCAGCGTACGAAATGAAAGCATCAAATTGATACTCTCTCCCTGTATCAAAGGTCCTTGAATATCCTCTATAACTTCTCTTGCCAGCGTAATACAAATATCGCAGTTTCCATCTATACCTATACACTATTGCAAATGATATAAGAATGATCGTGACCAGTAAAATAATGGTTATTATGACTATTGTTGTTGTAAACGACATACATTGACGTTCTAAAGACATGATTACATTGGCCAAATTGCGCATTTTGATTTTTTTTTCCGTTTGTGAATACGCATGTGTATTTTTCTCGATCAACGAAGATTTTGTTTGACGATGCCTTCATCCATTTTAGGAACTCTATGCTTCGGTATGTACACTGCAATGGGTTGTTTAACATCTGGATATCGAGGATTTTCTTCCTAGAAGCATCTATAAAGTTAATTGATTTTGAGTCCAACATCAACATTTTATTTGAAGACAAATCTAAGTTATGTAATTTTAATGCAGTTGACAAGTCAAAGGTTACACTCTCTATTTCATTATTACTTAAGTTAAGGTGTTCTATGTTCGACACCGAGACAAAAAATTCTTTTTGCAAAAGAGTTATCCAGTTATATGACAGATCCAGTATCTTTAAACTATGGAGTGAGTCAAATACATGCTCTCTATGTTGACGCTGCAATTCCCTTCCTAAAAGATTTTTAGATAAATTCAGAAATAACAAGCCGGTCATATCTTGAAATGCCTGTTTGGTAATGTTGAAGCAGAAGTTATTTGACAGTTCAAGATATTCTAAATGTTGAAGCCCACTAAATTCCTGTATATTATAGATCAGATCTCCTTGAACATGCATATGGGTTAACGAGTTCTTTAGTCTAATTCCAATGTCCTTCATGAAAAGAAGGTATATTTTTCGATTAGCCAGGCTAAGAGTCTTTAGCTTTGGGGGTAATTGTTGAAACCATGATCGATAAAACAATGGTTTTGAACCTTCATTTGATGTTCCATTGACATTTAGATACCCAACCTTGTCACAACTGTTAGAGCTATCATTACAATCTGTATTAAAATGTGTAGGCCTTTCAGTATGGTCACTGCTTAAACTTTCCAGATTTGAAAGAAAGTCACCTTCGTAGACATAGAGCCCAAATAAAAGCGGGTTATCATCAATATTTATATATTTCAATGACTTGGGAAGATATTTCGTAAGTCGATGCTCAATGATGCCTATTCTGTTTTCTGCCAGGGACAACTCTTTCAGAGAAGTATTTCTAAGATATTTTATATGGTCGATTCTCAGTAGCAGAGAAAGTCCGTGTTTACATTGAAGACTATCTGCGATCAGAGTCTGAATTTTTGAATACTGCAGATCATAAGTAATATTGGTTAATACAGATAACGTAAGCTCTAGCTTTTCTGAAATATCCAGAAATACAAGATCATTTAAGTGTGCAAAAGAGCCTTTCTGTATGTGCATGATATTACAGCTAAATAATGTTAGATTTTTCAAACGTTGGAAAATTTTGAAAGTATTGCTCTCGATACTATTCAAAAAACAATGACCACCAGATACCGAAAATACAAGAACTTGAATGGAATTACTTGCTTCAAATGCTTCCTCAAAGTTATGGCCAACTAATCCGTTCAGCTCGATATGCCTTAGTGAAGAAAGTCCATAAAAGCATTCTGTAGAGTACTTCATCTCCCTGATAGTAGAATAAGATGTTTCCGAACAATTATCCTTCATGTGGAGAATATCAAGTTTTGTCATTTTCGAAAAAGCGTGATGGCCATTTCTTGTTTTTTTGCCATAAACAATTACGTTCAATATTTAACCATTCCAAATGTTTGTATCTTGAAATAACAGCCTTTTTTGGATATCGAATATTGTTTTCGCTGATATCTAGCCGCACTATCTTCCTTGGCATGTCGGCAGGTATTTCCGTAAGACGGTTGTTTTTTAGATAGATGCATCTAACATTTTGTTGAAAATTTGGTGGGTGAGTCAGGTTAAGCGAGCTGCAATTGACGCTCAGCATCCCTCTTTCGTAATAACATGTGCATTTTGGCTCGGAAGAGCAGCTAAATTGTAGCGACTGTCCCAGGCATACCAAGGTAATGCAAAACGATAGAGTCGTACGGAGGCTCATTTTCTTCTCAAAAGTTTACAGTGGCAAAGACTCCTTACAGAGAAGAATAAGTCCAAATGAACGAAAGATATGACAAATTTGTTTCAGTCCTTAGGTTGAAAAGTACGGCTAAGAAATATAAAGCACAAAAGTGAAGGTTTAGGCAATTAGCAATGTATACATAATAGGAATGAGAGCACCAAATCCCCGGATGAACACATGGCTTTGTTTGAGATGGAATGTTGAACGGGATACTGAATGGGTAGGCGTTACTCCATTGGCTGAAATCAGGTATTTAATTGTTTTCATTTTAAAGTAAAATTAATTACGTTTGAAATAAATGATGGGATGAGGGAATATTAGAGAAACTATAGAATAACCAGGGAAGATTTTAGGAGTCGGGGTTGATTTTTTATGTAGCGTGTTATTTACTGCTGATCTCTATAAGTTGAAAGTGACTGCAATTTTGACCTATAAACACCATGAGACCATATATTTTTTTTCAGTATTTTTTGTTAGGGCTTAGAACGAAGTTTTAAATGATGCTAAAGATTTTTCTGAAATTGTCATAGTAAAGAACTGAGAGGGCCTAAGGTTTGTATAGAGTTCTATGGGAAAATAATTAGTGGTCTTTCCAATGAATACACTAATATTGCCGCTTCCGGCACCCAGTCTCGTTCCTGAAAGTAGAGGATCAATTAGTTAAATTATTGACAGATTAACAGAAAAAATATACAATTCTTTCCTACCACGCCTTATACTCTTAACCTTTACTTACCTGCTTGTAATTGTTTGTAATGATGTTTTCAGACAACAAATGCAACCCAAATGCACTGTAACTGACTTTATGTGCATTGGCTACGATGTAATATTCTATGTTCTGCTTCAAGCATGTGCTAAAGTGAGATTGTATATTGGTATATTGTTGACTCAGCATATTCATTTATTTCCTACAATTTAGAGTTAAAAAATAGAATAGAAATTTTAATATGGTATGGTATCCAAAGGATTTACAAAGTCAAAGCATTATAATAAATCTGTGTTGTAAAAAATGTTCAAATAAAGAATGTTAAAAAATGTTAAGAAAATAATCTGAAGAATGCGTTAATATGCATGTAATCCATCCCATCTCTTGCTAACAAATCAAAACACAATAGATAAGTTGGTAAAACAGCTATACGTTATTTTCACCTTTCTTCAATCTCTGTTATTCTACTTTTAGTAAGTCTTCCAAAAGCTGAGTCAATTTTGTTTAAACCTGAATCATTTTATTTTCGAAAATTGAATTTAATCTAGATTTCCTTCTCTGGAGTTAGTTGAAGACATCACGATCATTCATTTCATAGTATTGAATATGAACGAATTTAATTTCCATTCCTCTTTCCTTAATTGCCTTTTTGTAGCTAATTTTTGGGCATGCAGATATTTTTTTCTGTTTTCGTTTCAGGATTTTTTTGGATAAAACCCTGACTACTTAATCAATTGAAACAGAACCGTCACAGTGCAACAATGGCGAAATACAAATAATATTCTGCAGAGTGTGGTATTGTTGTTGTTTAATGCGCAATATGTGGTTTAGTTCATTGAAAATAATTAAATATCCTCTGCACTCTAATTTCAGAAAAGGCTGGAAAATGCTAGGATTCCTCCTTTCTTTAAAGCAGAAGAAAACTGAAAAGGAAAATATTTTTTTCTTATATTTTAACACTAGTCGTGTTTTCTTCCTTTTTCCTCCTTTCCAATATGTAGAACATTCGGCTTTAGAGAAATTTATATTTCAGTCATCCACTGCTTACAAAGTTTCTTCCCACTGTAGCCTATAGAGCAAAATTATTTCTTCCTGTAAAATTTTAATCAAAATAATACATAACAAGAGGCCCATGGACCATATCGCTCACCTGAACACTGTGCCTAGGAAAAAGTAGAAATTGGTTTATTATTAGAGAGTTTAAATCAAAAGGTAGTCCCATGACCAATCATGGCTTTGCTATTCTTGAGAGGATTTCTACAGAATTTTCCTATCTATTTCTATGTAAAAGTTGGGTCGGCCATTGTGGCCCCGCCCTATCCCCGGGGGTCATGATTTGAACAACTTGAATCTACACTACCTGAGGATGCTTCCATATAAATATGATCAATTATGGCTTTGTCATTCTTGAGAAGAAGATTTTTAAAGAATTTTCCTATATATTTCTCTGTAAAACTTTGGTCGGCCATTGTGGCCCCTCCCTACCCCAGGGGGTCATGATTTGAACAACTTGAATCTACACTACCTGAGGATGCTTCCATATAAATATGATCAATTATGGCTTTGTCATTCTTGAGAAGAAGATTTTTAAAGAATTTTCCGATATATTTCTATGTAAAACTTTGGTCGGCCATTGTGGCCCCGCCCTTCCCCCGGGGGTCATGATTTCAAAAAACTTGAGTCTACACTACCTGAGGATGCATCCACATGAGTTTCATTTTTCCTGGCCCAGTGATTCTGGAGAAGATTTTTAAAAGATACCATTAATTTTTCATTAATTTATAATTATCTCCCCTTGGAAGAGGGCTTGGCCCTTCATTTGAAAAAACTTGAATCCCCTTCACCAAAGGATGCTTTGTGGCAAGTTTCGTTAAAATTGGCCCAGTGGTTCATGAGAAGAAGTCGAAAATATGAAAAGTTTACAGACAGACGGACGGACAGACGGACTACAGACAAAATGTGATCAGAATAGCTCACATGAGCTTTCAGCTCAGGTGAGCTAATAAAAAAAAAACGATTGAGAAATGAACCTGACATGGATATGGGGTTTGTTTAATTAAACTTTTCCTATGGATCGTCGATCCAAATATATAAATATATATATATATATATATATATATATATATTTATATATTTGGATCGACGATCCATAGGAAAAGTTTAATTAAACAAACCCCATATCCATGTCAGGTTCATTTCTCAATCGTTTTTTTTTTATTAGCTCACCTGAGCTGAAAGCTCATGTGAGCTATTCTGATCACATTTTGTCTGTAGTCCGTCTGTCCGTCCGTCTGTCTGTAAACTTTTCATATTTTCGACTTCTTCTCATGAACCACTGGGCCAATTTTAACGAAACTTGCCACAAAGCATCCTTTGGTGAAGGGGATTCAAGTTTTTTCAAATGAAGGGCCAAGCCCTCTTCCAAGGGGAGATAATTATAAATTAATGAAAAATTAATGGTATCTTTTAAAAATCTTCTCCAGAATCACTGGGCCAGGAAAAATGAAACTCATGTGGATGCATCCTCAGGTAGTGTAGACTCAAGTTTTTTGAAATCATGACCCCCGGGGGAAGGGCGGGGCCACAATGGGAGAGGGAAACAAGAGAAATACCTTCTTAAAAAATTTATATACAAATTTATTTACGACATAAAATATTTATTTCTGAATTTAACTATTATAAGTAAAATTTGAAATGAGTATTTAATATTCCTTAAATATTCACTTGGCCAGAACAAATGTCAATTCATGAAAAACTTCAATATATTAATTTTTTTAATAGTGGCCAATGAATCATTATTTGAATCACAATGGTAATTGAACTTTATTTTTTAAAAAATGGAAATTTGAAAAAAAAAATATAATAAACGAAATTGAATACATTTGGATGCATCATTCTTACAAAGTTTTCCTATAATTGCTGGCTAGCAAATAACTTGAACTCTAAGATCCAAGTATCGGGCCATGGATCGATACAGGGGAATGAAAACGAGATAAATTAGATAAATAAGAAAGGTTCCATCATAAGGAATATACTTTTGTATATGAAAGCCATAGCACCGACAGTTTAAAATCTATGGTCACGAATCAAGTTATTCAAAAGTATTTGAAACTCGAAGTACGGGGTCCAAGGATTAAAATTAATGTTGCTGAAGGGAAGGAATTAAGGATAAATAAATAACACAAACAAACTTTTTTCAGAAATCAGCATTATTTCTCATAGATTTACATTTAAATTGACAACCTGAATAATGTTTACCGAGTAGAGTGGGAAAATTTTATTAGATTTTGTCATAAAGTTAAAAAATTGTGCAAAATTTTGTATGGAATTATACATGTATAGAAGGCAAAATAAAATCTCAAATCTAAGAACCAAGGAAAACCTACGCTTTCTTTATATTTCAGGGACTGATTATTTATATCAATACAAATCAAAATCAGTCAAAAAATATATATCAACCCGCGCATCCATTTTTTGTTTGTGGTAAGTACCCTTAACTTGTGAAATAGACATATATGAAGATCATAGCTCTAATAAATCAAATGTTATGAGCAAAGTTATAGCTTCAGCGGAAAAATAGACAAGTTAGATTGAATTTTTATTTTCGGTCCTTTTTGACATATTTTATCAAATAAAATCTTCAGATAAAAATAGCAATGTTGCAGATTTCATTCGATTAAATAAAATATGCCAGAAAGGACAGTTAGAAAAAAAACCCAATAACAGATAGAACCATATTTAGCTAGATTATGTTTAATTTTAAAAACAAAACAATGTAACTAGATAAAGTATTGATTAGGCTTATATGATTTGTGTATATAAAATGAGCCAGAGTAATTTTTGTCTCCCTATCTCTTCTGTCTTTTGAGTGAAAGCCAAATTGGTATGAATGGGTGAGTTATAAAAACCTGATAACCCCCTAAGTCAGGTTGGGTTTTAGGGATTATGTAAAATTCCTACTTATACATGTACTTGAATAAATGTGTTGGAAATAAAGACAAATCCTAAACGGATTTGGTCAAAACAGAACATATATCAGTTAAAGTAAATACAATATGGAACACTTATATAGTATTGTTACGTGTATTTATGATCAGTTGAAACAACGTTTAAAACTTAACCATTCCACAGGTGCAAAAATGTGTCATTGAAAGATAATTTATGAGAAAAAAATCGAAAAGGCCCACGGGTCTATATCAAAGAGGGGGGGGGGG
>PRKT01000030.1:1353595-1370307 GCA_003671525.1 Saccostrea glomerata
GCCAACGACAACTCTCTTAATGGAGTATTCCTGAGATATTCTATATGGCTTATTTTTAATATCAGTGAAAGTCCGTTCCTACAGTGAAGACTATTTGCAGTAAATGTATGAATTTTAGTATATTGCAGATCATAAGTAATATTTGGCAATACAGATAATGTTAAGTCTCGGTTTTCTGAAACATCTAGATATACAAGATCATGTAAGTGTCCAAAGGCCCCTTTTTCTATGTATTTGATTTCACAGTTTAATAATATAAGTTTTTTCAATTGTTTGAATACAAAGAACGTGTCATTTTCGATGCTTTTCAGAAAACAACGACCACGCTGTATCGAAAACACAAGAACTTCGATCGTATTATTTTTTTCAAATGCGTCCACGAAGTTATGGCCACCTAATCCATTCAGTTCGATATGCCTTAGTGACGAAAGTCCGTAAAAGCTCCCATTGGAGTACTTCATTTCCTTAAGCTTACTGTCGGGGATTTCTTCGAAACATTTATGATTCATAAGTAAGGTATCGAGTTTTTTCAGGTTCTCAAAAAAGCGCGACGGCCACTCTCTATGCTTTGCCCAAAGACAATTATATCCAATATTTAGCCATTGTAGATGCCTATACCTTGAAAGAACGGCCTTTTTTGGATTTCGGATATTGTTTTTGCTTATATCTAGACGCACGATCACTTGCGGCATGTCAGTAGGTATTTCTGTGAGACGATTGTTATAAAGTAAGATCCATCTGACATTCAGGTAGAATCTTGGAGAATAAGTCAGGTTTAGTGAGTTGCAATTCGCGATCAGCATTCCTCTATAAAAATAACATCGGCATTTTGGTTCAGAAGAGCAGCTTAATTGTAGTGTTTGCTTCAAAAAAGTCAGGAAAACACAGAACAATAGAGTTTCGTTGAGAGCCATTGTCTTGAAGTATGACTATCGATGCATTGTCTACAAGGTAAATGAAAACAAACTTAGCAAATATGCTCAATGCATTACATTGCTTCAGCCCAAAAGTCGAATGAAAAAGGTTAAGATTTCTTGTTGATATTACTTCCAGCTGGTAACATTAGTTTATATATTGAATGAAGTGAAAAAAATATAGATTTATTGTAATTTATTTTAAGGACAGATGATGCAAACTTTCACAACAATTTTGTGAAAAATTCAGCTTTAATCATGTTTACATAAGCAAGATGTGGAAGTTTAACAGCAGGATTTTCATTTTTGTCCCCCATTTAAAGTGAGGGACATTGAATTCAATCTGTTTGTCCGTCCGTTCAACAGTCTAGCTTTCTGTCAGTCTGTAGCCGTGTCTTTCCGCAACGTTTGAGAACCCTTTGAGCTTTTCTAATAAAGGTTTTCTTGACAACTCCCTATTGCCCAAGAAAGATCTTATTTGGTTATGAGGTCAAAAGGACAAAATGTTAGGTAATAAATTCAAATATAATATGTCTGTTTTAACACTTTCGTTTCCGCGCGATATCTCGAGAAGCGTTTGAGCTTCTGCAATAACATTTTATGATACAACTCCCTATAATCTCTCTATGACATGAGGAAGACCCCTATTTTGAGGTCAAAAGATCTCAAAAGATCAAAGGTCAAGCTCGTAAATCCACACATTCTGTGCGCGTTTTGAACTTTCATTTCCGGGTGATATCTCAAGAAGCTTTTGAGTTTTACAATTAAATTTTATGCTATAACTCCTTATGTCCCTTCTCGCTCTTTTTAAAGTGTCCCTCGTCCCTCCTCTGAGGTCAGCGCATTCTTTTCTTTTTTTCTTCAGAGGGGTCTCAGATTCTTTAAATTAGCTTGTTAATTCAGTTACAAAATAAATGAATTTAAATGGACAAAATGATTAATGTATTTATAAGTATAATTGCAGAAAGGTAGACTTCAGATCATCGTTTTACGTTTATAATTTCTTAATATATTCATCAATAAATTTATTTTCCTAATCATTTACATAAATAGAGATATTTTAAAATTAATACGAATCCATGAATTTATTTTTTGTTGGCATCATCTGTCCTAAAGGTGGATTTTTTAAAGTATTTTTTATATAAATTTACGCACACATTTTTTTTTAGAAAAATCTGTTATTAAATCTAAAATTTTATTGTGTATGTCTTGAAACAAAATAGATAGAAATAAAAGATTTTCTCCTGCCTACTTATCAGACATACCTTGAAATTGATTACAGAATGAATCTTTATAAAAAAAACTTCTTGAACATTATATCTTTGTTTTTCTTACCTGTTTGTATTACTGCCTCTGAAGAAATGAACAATATGTAACCTTAATAAATATCCCCCTACATTGTGATGCTAAGAAGATATTTCGTGACTTGTTTTATAGTTGTGTATTTTTTTAAAATAAGATCTGATATTCTAAAAGAAAGCAAGACTGCTTGTCTTTCTGTCCAAAGCATACCATTGGTGTTAATTTTTTTATGTTTCTGTGTGTTTACAACAAGGAAGTGACAATTGATTCTCCCATTTTTTGTTAGAAAGGTAAAAAAAATCATAAAACATATATCATGTTCCGAATCCGTCAAAAACTGCAAACATTCATTATGTTCCAAAATTATTTTGAAAAATTCACATTCAAATTTGTAAATTCATTTTTTTTTTATATAATTTTCGTTCAACGTGTGTACATTTCTTAATAATATTTTGTCATATTGATTAAATTTCATTACAATATAGTCTAATGAAACAACATTTATCTAAATAAATTTACTTACATACTTATATTATAAACTTCTAAATCAAACCTAATCACAAAATAGGAGACATGGTTATGCTCCATATAATCCTTCTTTCAAGTTGTGATAATTGGAAAAGTTTTCACCTTTCATTTAAATTTTAAAAATATTTAGTTTTTTTTATTTTTAGTTTGTTTCATCATATTTTGAGAATATTTACATTTCGTTGAAGGCTATTTTGGTTGAGATTCAATGATTTGACATATAAACGTTTAAAAAAGGGGAAACATATGGCTCTGGTTTGTGATTTCCCCTCGGGGGAAAATCCTACTTAAGAGTACGTTTTCGGGGGGGGGGCGGCTATGGTTGAGATTTTTCTCTCCAACACCGGTATTTTAAGTATGTCTTAAATACCAGTAACGTGCTCTTCTTTATCACTTCATGGCGCAGTGGTTAGAACTTCTGCTCTAAAGTTGCGAAGTTAGTAGTCAATCAATACGTCGTGCGTTCTAATCCCACTGTGAAACGCGGAGTTAAGTCCTTCGGATGAGACCGTATGTCAAGGACTTGGTCGGTGCAGATCTAGACATATCTCTAGTCGATGCGAGGATGTTACTCCATTCAGAACAATCCTTTATGTACGATCACGATTTATTTTTCTTTATTATAAAATTATATTTATTAAATGGAAATGATACTTTAAAAAAAATCTACATGCATTTGAAAAGTCGCACACACATCGCACTAATTGTTGTGAAGTTTGTAATGGCGCACAGCGCCATTGAAGACCGAAGAGTTCTTTCTAGTAAATGATGTTCACTGCTGGAAAAAAGAAAGACGATACAAAGATAAGTTTTGTATGATTTATTAAAATAGCGTAGAAAAGAAAACTTATAACTACCATTTCTATAATAATTTAAGAAGACAAACATTAATAATTCGATCTATTCAGTTGAAGCCATGTGTTGTCAACGGCTTCGTCTTCAATGCCTTCTCCTGTCTTCAAGGTATGTTTTTTGGTTATTTTTCTAAGGTAGATGTTAATACATGTAAGATTGAGCATTCATAGTCAAAGTAATATTGCCTATGTCACAATTTCTTCCAACCTAGTCTTGTATTCTTTTTATTTAATTTCAAAAATGTATTCGGAAGATTTCTCTTACAATACGCTTTACGAGTTTTAATTGCCCATCGACACCTATGACGTTTCAGTAACACATGGCCCCTATCTAATTAGTGGAGATTTTCAATCCGATGACCCTGCATTACGGACGTCTAAATAAGACACTTTTACACATTATTTTAAAATTTAACGAAAATTACATGCTTCAAGAATATAATAGTGTTTAGTTTTAAAGAAATTTAGATGCGTAATAAAAACCCTATTAGCAAGAACGAACTTTAAGAGGATTTAGGGTGATTCAACTTTCTAGGTCGTTCTCGTTTCAAAGAAGCAAAGGAAAAAGTATTCTGTTGACATTATAATGTCAAGGACCTATTCCTCTTTTAATAGTTTTCATGTTTCTACTATTTTCTTTCTCTTAACTTATTATGTGAGTGGTTAAATCTTGAACGTAATTGTTTATGGCAAAAATATAAGGAATGGCCATCACGCTTTTTCGAGAACCTGACAAATCTTGATACTCTTCTCATGAAGGATAATTGTTCGGAAACATCTTATTATACGATCAAGGAGATGAAGTACTCCAAAGAATGCTTTTACGGGCTATCTTCATTACAGCATATTGAACTTGACGGATTAGGTGGCCATAACTTTGGAGATGCATTTGAATCAAATAATTCCATTCAATTTCTTACATTTACGCCAGATAATGGTCGTTGTGCTCTGAACAGCATCGAGAATAATACATTCCAAGTTTTCCAATGTTTGAAAAATCTAACACTAGTTAACTGTAATATCATGTTCATCGAAGAAGGAGCTTTTTCACACTTAAATGATCTCGTATCTCTGGATATTTCAGAAAACCAAGAGCTTACGCTATCAGTATTAACTAATATCACTTTTGATCTGCAGAATTCAACAATCCTGACTCTCGTTGCAAATAGTCTTCATTGTAACGTCGGACTTTCTCTGCTATTAAGTATAAACCATATCAAATATCTTAGAAATACTTCTTTAAAAGAGTTGTCCTTGAGAAGTAATAGAATAGGTATCATGGAACATCTACTCACGACATACCTTCCTAAGTCTTTAAGATATATAAATCTTGATGATAATCCTCTTATATTTGGGATCTATGTTGAAGAAGGCGACTTTCTTACAAATTTAGAAAGGTTAAGTTTTAACCAAAATGAGAGATTAGAAAGGCGAAGAATAGGTTGTAATTTTAACTCTAACAGTTGTGGCAACAAAGGTGACATAAGAGTCGATGAAACGTTAAATAGAGTGTTTAGAACATACCAATTACCCCCAAAACTAAAATATATAAGCATGGCTAATAGGAAAATATATTTTCCTTTGGTACATAAAATTGGACTTAGAACAAAGAACTCACTAACACATCTGCATGTTCAAGGAAATCTGATATATGATATACAGGGAGTAAGTGGGCTTCAACATCTAGAATATCTTGATCTTTCAAATAACTTCTGCTTTAACATTACCAAACAAGTATTTCAAGATGCAACTGGCTTGTTATTTCTGAATTTATCCAAAAATCTGTTAGGTAAGGAATTACAGCGACAACATAAAGAGCATGTATTTGACCATCTCCATAATCTAAAGATACTGGATCTGTCATATAACTCAATAACTCTTTTTCAAAAAGAATTTTTTGCCTCGGTGTCAAACATAGAACACCTCAACTTGAGTAATAATGAATTGGAGAGCGTCACCTTTGACTTGTCAGCTGCATTAAAATTGTGTAGCATAGATTTGTCTTCAAATAAAATTGTAATGTTGGACTCCAAATCGATGGACTTTTTAGATGCCTGTAGGGAGAAACAGCTCTCTATCCAGATGTCAAACAACCCATTACAATGTACATGCCGAAGCCTGGAGTTCCTAAAATGGATGAAAGCATCGGCCAACAAAATCTTCGTTGATCGAGAAAAATACACATGCGTATTCACAAACGGAAAAAAGATCGAAATGCGCAATTTGGCCAATATAATCTGGTCTTTAGAACGTCAATGTGCTTCATTTACAACAACAATAGTCATAATAACCATTATTTTACTGGTCACAATCATTCTTATATCATTTGCAATAGTGTATAGGTATAGATGGAAACTGCGATATTTGTATTATGCCGGTAAGAGAAGTTATAGAGGATATTCAAGAATCTTAGAAACGGGGAGAGAGTATCAATTTGATGCTTTCATTTCGTACGCTGAAAGTGAAAGAGCAGAGTTTATACCAAACATTTTGAAGCTAGAAAAGGAAAACAATTTCAAATTCTGTATTCACAGTCGTGACTTTATAATTGGTGTTAATATAGCAGAAAACATAACTAATGCAATTCATAACAGCAAGCGTTCTGTCTGCTTTCTGAGTAAAGCTTTTTTTAGAATCTGAATTTTGCATATATGAAGCCCAGAATGGCTCGAATGGAAAGTATTTACAGAGGAGGAGAAACAACATTATTTGTTGTTCTTGTGGACAAAGATCTTGGAGTTGTCTTGCCACAATTTCTGAAAGATGTAATAAAAGAACAAACATATCTTGAATATGATAAACAAATTTCAGAGGAATTCTGGAATGCCCTGACTCAAGCATTTATAGAAATGTAGAGAAAATTCGTACTTGGAACAGCAAGGCTTAAAAATATTAACACCTGAATCTTTCTACGGCAACTAAACTTATTTTAATACCGGCTAAAGAAAATTAAACAGTCAGCTACTTACATCTGCAAACGAGATAAAATATCAAATATTTTCCCGATGCCCAATTTGAATTTAATACGGAATTACAAGTAACAAACATACGAGTATGTGACAATAATGAACACCACTGGAATGCTAAAAAAACTTTGGAAGAACAATGTTTTTAAAGAAAAGTCCAAAAAATAGCAATTGTACTTCATAGTTCCAAAATCTAGACAAACATATCTTTTTATCATTTTTTTCATTTTTTGTACGTTTTTCATTGATTTACGGTAGTTGTTCTAGTTTCGAATGCTGTTCATCAATAGTATTATGTATTGCTTATTAATATCTCCTCTGTATTTCAAGACCAATATAATATAATATGCTTTTGGTAAATGCCCATGACACTTTCAATTTACGTTTTATATGAATGTTTAATTTAAATGTAGCAACGGTCGTCACACGAATGATACTAACATCTTTGTGTGCTTCGTGACCGGGAGGCCCGGGTTCGATTCTCATTCGCGGCGCCGCGTCAAACCTATGATGTAAACGTAGGTAGTGACTGTTACTTCGCCAAGCTCTCGATCAGCATTTGAAGTGAAAGTCACGGGTCTTTCGGATATGACCTTTAAAACGTAGGTCTCGTGTCACGGTAGGCGTTTGCACGATAAAGAATCCTCACGGCTCAAAGACCCTGATTCCAAGTACATGTATAGGTCTAAATTTGAAAGGCTTCACTGGTATACGGTGATGTTTCTATATGAGTTAAAAATTCTCGAATGGGACGTTAAATAATATACTGTCAATCAATCAATCAATCAATCGATCAATCAATCAATCAATCAAAGAATACGGCAACTTTTTACGTCAACCAATTTGTTATCGCTTTTTTCAATTTCTTATTTTACAGTGTAATAGTCACATTTATACGTATGTCTACAGACATTTTCTATACGGCAGCGAAATATTATTTATCTTGCGAAATATACTAGTATTAAATTCTGTTTATTTCTGCATTTTTGTGTATTTATTATATTTCTCGTTATATGTTTGAGTGTAAAAGGTTTGTGTTTTTTGTGTGCTTTTGTGAAGATGATCTTACCATTTTAATTTTGACCACGATAATAAATTTGTTTGTACGAACTGTTTGTCCTTTTTCAAAGTTTTGGTTACATCAAGGAACTATAGTACCATGTTTATTATCTCAAATTTGTGGCACTCCTTATCAATTATGCCCGAGCTTTAATGCCTAAGCATGACTAATCAGATAATAATTCTACCTTTGATGCACAACACTTACAGATTCCGATGGCAGAACTTTTAAACACATCTTTATGACAAGGGAAATCTAAATATATGACACAGAGTATTTAAGTGGACCATGGCATCCAAAATACCTCGATTTTTCAAACATCTTTCTGCTTCAAGAATGCAGGAGTTATTTCAAGAGATGACCAACTCGCAATTCTTCAATTCATAAGAATTCTTAGGAGTAAAACGCATAAGCCTACAGAAGATGCATTTCATTATCATTGATGTTTAAAGGTATTAAATCTGTCATTTACATGTATCAGGATTACTATTTTCATAAACATGTTTTAACATTTAATATAGAAAAAATGCTTTTTGATAAACTGTTTTGAGACTTAAATTTCTTTAATCCAAAAATGAAGCATTTTATCTTAAAAAAAAGATAATGACAAATATACACTCAAGCCCATAGAAATTGAAATTGAGAATTTGTCTAAATAATGGGTTTTACATAAACATATTTACATCCACTGAATATTAGTTCCTCTTTATTATGACAACCCTTACCTGTTTTTCACACAGTAAACCCCACTAAACAGCCAACCTACATAAACGTCTTGAGCATTGCTCTTCCATCAATTATGCATACAATGACACCTAGCATAGAAGTTTCGCATATTTGATTTTAATTTAATTGTATTAATACCTACATAATTATGAACATAGACCTAAAGTAACAATAAATATCTTTCTTTGTTTTTGAGTACGGAAATTTGCGTTGCTATTGCAAAAAGGCACATAGCCCTCGTTTTTTTTCCTGCAACAACCTCAGACTTTTATCCCCGTATTAATTACCTTATAAGACCGTTGTAAATGTAAAATATTTTTAGTAACCTTTGAATATTAAGGATATCTGGAAATTGCTCTGGTATCTTAATTATTCTACTACTAATTATCCTCGTATTAATTATTTAATTACGCGAAGGGCACATGATGGTTCATGAAAAGGAAATAAATAGTGTTCTAAGATGCATAACAAACAAATTAAAATTTATAAGGTAATAATGAATATTTAGTTAATTAGTTCACCAGATGTCCATAATTAGGTGGTTGCGAATGATTTTCCAATTATCCATATATAATTATAAAAATCGGATTCTACTTTTCACTTACCGGTATTGTTATCACTAACTGGTTCAATGCATAAAAATTTGCTTATAACTGCATATATATATTCTGTAAGTAGATATCTTGTAAACTAATCCTAATTTTGAAATCTGATAAAAAAAATTTTCGAAGAAGAAGCATTCACTTTTTTAGATGAAAATTGCTATATAAAATCTAATTGTTTTATAGGGAACTTACTTAAAGAGAAAACTAAAACACTGATAATTTCTAAAATTTAGAGTAAAGGTCATCAAGAAGACTTAGAATGTACTGCCAATTCAATCACTACATCAAAAATAACATTAGTAAATCTAGAATTCAGAAGCAACTTTGAATTGATATCTATACGACCTCCGCTCCACGGTTGCATATCTCTCACTATCTTAGCCAAAAAAACCCCAGAATTATTAATCACGACAAACGCTTTTCGAGACATTTTGATTAAATTGATAAGTATTTCTTTTAGTGAACGGGATTATTAAAAAAAATCGTTTAATATGTCGACAAATTGATTTGGGCTGAATACACTGTGTCTATACGAAAAAAAAATTAACTTGTAAATAAGTTTAATGAAAAAAGTTTGATTAATGAAATTAAAGGAGGAAATTTATTATTTTGAGTCTATTTGAGGAGTGGGGTTGTATTTCCATTTAGTGAGCAATATAAAATATAATTGTATTATAATATATTGAAGTAGCATAATTTCAATTAGTATTGAAATAAAATTTCAAAACATATCTATACAAATACAATTTAATGATCTTTGTTCTTAGATTATACGTTAAAAAACAATTATTCCCCATTCTTTCACAAGAGGAGGCTTCTACTACAACCATCCCCTACCATTAAGACGTCTCCAGTTGGCACATATATCACCTCTGTCTTTTCAATACATGTTACAACGCATATCTTGGACTCCAGAAAATAAATAGCAAACTTTATAAATTATACAAAATATTTGCGCCAAAAATGTCCATTAAACAATACAAAGTAGGGACAGAGCAAATACGAAACTCCAAAATATCAGAGGGGGATAAAGTGCAATGGAGGAGTAAGAATCCCCTTCATTTTTTTTTCATTTTAATCACCAATTACACGTATATTAGAAGATTACAACTGTTTTAAGATAGAATCATACGAGTGCCGAATTGCAAGACTACCAGTAGAGAATTCTGTTTTTAGAGCGACTCTGTGCACTGGCGACAGTATTCACTGGTATAATGGTCACACACCGTGTTCTCCTTGTCATGATCTAGAAGTAACGGAAAAATATCCGTCGACAATTCAGTGTGTAAATATCAATTGGTTTGAAAAACATGTATTAAGTCTGAAATCATTTAATGTGAATAGAGTAACCTTCTATGGTTAAAGACGATTATAAGAAAGTACTAGAGATCGTCTTTTCTGCTTCGTTATAAGCATAATTCGTAATATCTGTCAATTTTTTTTTAATGTATTTTAAAGTCAAAGAGAATAAAAATTTCTAAGCAATAAGCGTCAATTCATTATAATCGTGTTCGTTATTTGCGTTTTTCACCGTATAACTTTTCTTGAAAATATGTCACTGCATCCCCTGTAGATTTAAAATCAAAATAATGTTTTAAGAATTGTCTTTGATATACATGTGCATATATTTTGAAGGGCTACCAATATTTTTGGTATAATGGTTTAACAAAGAATATGAATTGGAAATGTTTTATTTAAAATGGCTCCATAGAATACCAAACTTTAAAAAAGCACATTAAACGAAAAATAAAACCCAAAATACTTAATTTTTTTTAATTTGCAATAAATCTGGGTTTTTTTTATATATTAAAAATTGCAACAGAGATATCATGTATGCAGTATTTGATA
Source organism: Saccostrea glomerata (assembly GCA_003671525.1). NCBI lineage: Eukaryota > Metazoa > Mollusca > Bivalvia > Ostreida > Ostreidae > Saccostrea > Saccostrea glomerata. The sequence goes on from PRKT01000030.1 coordinate 1,364,399, forward strand.
GATAAATTTTTTATTTGCTAAATACATACGTATTATCAAAATTGCGTTTCTAATAACATCTCTTATTATCAAAATAAGAGGTTAATATCCAATTAATGCAAACTTCCTATAAATAATAATGATAAAAAAAATGGCACTGAAGGTACTCACAGGTTAAGGGCGGAAAGATGAGTTTTTTCTCTATAATTAAATCCTATATTTCAGATAGCAAAACAGGACACGGAATATCTGCTTGATATCACAATAGAAACAATTAATATACAAATAAAAGGGGTTTTTTAAATGCCTTTCTAAGAGTTATCTTCAAGATTGCAAGGAGGTAAGAGAAATATGATTTGAAATTTCAAAGTAATTTTATACTTAAGATACATGTTGTAATTATTTTAAATGGGTATCTGAAATTCAGGAGGGAGAAAAAAAATTCTCAGAAAATAAACGATTAAATAAATGAGATCAGTGTATCATTTTTAAAAAATCTAGCATCGTTAGAATTTGCAAATTTTTAAAAGACAAACAACAAACAACCAATGCCATTGTATATTGAATCTATAAATACAAAAATGTGATTTATTTTCAATCACCAGGGACTCATCGTTTTTTTGTGATGTTTCTCTGTAAACTCTTCCATTTTCGTTACATGCATTACATGTTGTTTCCTTCCCAAACACGCAAGTTTGTTCACAGCAAATATGTAGGAAATACTTTATTTTGTCAGTTTTCTTCTTATGTCCAAAGAATTTTTTGTCAAAAAATCATTTTTCAGCACGTATGTCTTTTTTATTCTTTTGAAATCTATTTCGGGGCGTTTGTCAATTTTGTGAATTACTAGAAAAAAATTACACTATAAAACATATATTTAGAGAAATGTTTAGTTTAGATTTTTAATTATATACCTTTTTAGAGGTTTATAGTTAAAAATCAGGCAGGCCTATTTAACTTGTATTTTTCTTCTCTGTAGACAAGCATCAGAAGGATAACTTTACAAAAATGAAAGCAACTCTCTTGTTTTGTGTTTTCTTTCCATTTTTGAGTCATGCACTACAATTGAACTGCTCTTGGGAACCACATTGTAGATGCTTTAACAACGGAGGAATATTGGGCGCAGACTGTAGCTCACTTAACCTGACCCAATCTCCAAAATTTCACGAAAATGTAAGATACATTTATCTTAACAACAATGTTCTCACAGAAGTCCCCAATGATATGCCGCAAGAGCTCCTGCGGTTAGATCTAAGCAAAAATAATATCACAAATCCAAAAAAGGACGTTCTGTCAAGATACAAACATTTGCAATGGTTGAATGTTGCATTCAACTGTCTCTGGTCAACTAAAACAACATGGCCATCGCGCTTTTTTGAAAACCTTACAAAACTCAATACTCTGCTTATGAACTATGATTGTAGAGACAATTCGATGAACTACTCTAAGGAATGCTTTTACGGACTTTCGTCATTAAGACATATCGAATTGAACGGATTAAGGGAGCATAATTTTGAGGACGCATTTGAAGCGAGTAATTCAATTCAAATTATTGTATTAAAGACAGTTTTAGATGGGCATTGTGTTCTGAATATCATCCAGAGTGACACATTCCAAGTTTTCCAGCAGTTAAGGAATCTAACATTATTTAATTGTGGTATTACATCCATTGATAAAGGAGCCTTTGCACACATGAATGATCTCGTGTATTTAGATATATCAGATAATCAAGGCCTTACGTTGTCCGTATTACCAAATATTACCTATGATCTGCAATATACAAGCATTCAGACGCTCATTGCAAATAATCTTAACTGTAGAAATGGGCTTTCTCTGATACTGAAAATAGAACATATAGAATACCTAAGAAATACTTCTCTGAAAGAGTTGCACTTAGCAGATAACAGAATAGGCATATTTGAGAATCGATTAACAAAGCACCTTCCCAAATCATTGAATTACATAAATATTAATGATAATCCACTGATTTGTGGATTTTATGTAATGGAAGCCGACTTTCTTTCAAATTTAGAAACTTTGCATATTGAAGAAACCAAAAAGGTCTCAATCTTTGATATACATTGTAATTATAATTCAAACAGTTGTGAGAAAAAAGAAGGAGGGAGTAGTGTGAATGTAACGATGAATAAGATACTAGAATGGAAATACTTTCAATTCCCCCCTAGGCTAAAACAGTTAAGCATTGCTAATAGGAAAATAAATTTTCCTCGGCTAGATGATTTTGGAATCAGATCAAATAACTCGTTAACACACCTGTACGTTCAAGGAAATCTGCTATATGATATACAATATTTTAGTGGACTTTGGCGTCTGGAATATCTTGATCTCTCGAATAACTTCTGCTTCAACATTTCGAAACAGTCATTTTATGGAATGACGAAATTGCTATTTTTGAATTTATCAAGAAATCTTTTAGGAAAGGAATTACAGCGTCAGTCTACAGAACATGTCTTTGATTACCTCTCTGGTTTAGAAATATTGGATCTGTCTCATAACTGGATATCTCTTATAGATAAAGATATGTTTGTATCTATATCAAGTCTAGAGCAACTCTACTTAAGCAATAATGAAATTGAAAGTGTCACCTTTGACTTGTCATCTGCCTCAAAATTGCAAATTTTAGATTTGTCTTTCAATAAAATTATGATGTTGGATTCAAAAGCAATGAGCTTTTTAGATACTCTGGGAATGCAACTCTCTATCCTGATGTCAAACAACCCATTACAATGTACATGTCAAAGCATGAAATTTCTGAAATGGATGAGAGCATCGTCAAACAAAAACTTTACTGACATGGAAAACTGTGCATGCATATTCATGGATGAAAAAAAAATTGAACTGAGCCGTTTAGACGAGATCATCAAAACCTTGAAATTGGAATGTACTTCGTTTACAACAACAATAATCATAGTATCTATTATTTTACTTGTAACAATTATTCTTGTTTCCTTTGCGATAATGTATAGGTATAGATGGAAACTGCGGTATTTGTATTACGCTGGTAAGAGAAGTTACAGAGGATATTCAAGGATATCTAATTTAAGTAGAGAATATCAGTTTGATGCTTTTATTTCCTATGCTGAAAGCGAAAGAGCAGAGTTTATACCAAACCTTTTGAAGTTAGAAAAAGAAAATAATTTAAAGTTTTGTATACACATTCGTGACTTTATAATTGGTGTTAATATAGCAGAAAACATTACCAATGCTATTCACAATAGCAAGCGTACTATCTGTTTTCTGAGTAAAGCTTTTTTGGAGTCTGAATTTTGCATATATGAAGCTCAGATGGCTCGAATGGAAAGTATTTATAGAGGAGGAGAAACAACGTTATTTGTTGTTTTTGTGGAGAAAGACCTTGGATCTCTTTTGCCACAATTTCTAAAAGACGTAATAAAAGAACAGACATATCTTGAATATGATCAAAATATTTCAAAGGAGTTCTGGAATGCTATGACTCAGGCATTGAAAGAAATGTAACGCAGAGTCAATTAAGGAATGATCAGGCTTTGACCTTGAATGTGAAAAATATGAGTCCGGCAGCCATCTGAAGAACGTATGTGTTCAAATACATTAAAGTTTCTAGAGTTAGGAAAATTAATCATTTTGCAAGTTGATTTTTTTTCTTTTTTGACCTTTTTCTCTGATTGTTTTTCTTCGGAGAATATTTATCAATGTTACTCTGAAATTCTGAATATCATTGTTTGTTTATATTTTTTGTGCTTCATCAACCATATTAACAGTTTTGAGCTTGTAAAACTCAATTTTTAGTAGAAATAAAGCGTGTGATATAGATTTTTAGTAGAAATAAAGCGTGTTATATAGAAACACTTTTCAAAAAAGGAACCAAAAACAAAAACAAAAACAAAAAACAAAAAACAAAAACAAAAAACAAAACAAAAGAAAACAAAACAAAAACAAAAAAGAAATGCATGAAAGCAGCAGATTATTATTTCCTGATCATTGATTTTGTTGCAGATGAATTACCGTGTATAATATATGTATTGTTTTTGTTTTTTGTTTTTCTTTTTTGGTAAAATTCAATTGTTTTAGCTTTTGTTTTTCATAATATATAACTTTATTGTGGCATAGGGACGGGAAGTATACTGACAATTTAAAATAAACTAAAGTATTTACAAAAGCAAAATTGATAATGCCCGAATCTCTTAGTAGGACTACTTTTTGTTTTGACAGAACATTGGTATTAGTGAATAATTATTCTCTAAATGCAGATTTTTATCTGAATTAATTAGGTACACATCATAGATCTGGAAAGCTTTCCAGGTGGATGGCGGTTCTTTGTATATTCTTCAAATACATTTTAACATTTATCAGATTTATAATTATTTATTACTTATTCTTAAATCTTATGATAATTCTGACAACCCACTCAAGACATCATGTACTATTCCTTTCATACTAATCAGGTTGGAGAAAATACTAGAAATCTGGTATTATACAAGAAATCCCGTATAATGTCCATTATTAGGGTATCGCTGAATCCAGGAAATCGGGTATTGGCCTAATCACCGGATAAAAACTTAAACAATGGGTTGGTTCATTTTACCAAGTCAACTTCCACCTAGATAAAAATGTTTTCTAAAGGCATCACAAGCCAAGTAAGACTTTGGAAGTCATGATTAATGCGCCCAGGACAGCAAAACCGAAGGTGCTTTGTACATTTCTGCACCCAAACAAGCGTTCGTTTTACTTTATATTTTTCATAATGTTGAAAGTATTTACATCTTCTCCATGTTCATACCTAACACAACAGCATAAAAAATATCAGAATTTGGGAATTGTTAACATGAACCGAAACAAATCAAATTAAAAAAAAGCAACCTGTTATTATCTACCACATTGTGATACTACATAGGCAATTTAGCCACATATGATCCACAGATGCATTCATTTCATATGAGGATCGTATGTGGATCATATGAGAATCATATGTATATGCAATCAAATGAGAATAATATGTGGCAAATCATATGTGGGTCATACGATCACACATATGTGAATCATATATGAAGCAATATACATATGATTCACATATAAAAAGTCATTCATATGAGAATTATATGATTATTTCGACAACGATCATACGAGAATCATATGAAACAATCTTCACTTATTTGCAATTTCGATAATATTTATCAATAATAGTTATTTAAATGAATATTAATTCAAAAGACTGTTAGCAATTACTTATGTAAAGTTCTACTCTGTTTACCCCCCTCCTCCCTCCCTTATAAAAAAACATTCTTTTTTCTGTAATAATGCATTTCCCAGACAAAATTAATAAAGAATAAATTACTTTGCTTTTTATTTCAAATATTTGGGTTTATGTTTGGTCTATTACTTGAGTAAAATCTAATTAATTTCGTATTTTTTTCCGGACCGGTTTTGACTTCCATCGGATGAAAGTGAACGTCAAATTACATTTACCGATGCATTCCTTATTTTTTCTGCTATTATAAATACCGCCAGCCAAATGGCCTATGCATCAACTTTACAGTAAGGGTTGCATTTGAGCAACATCTCTGATTTTCTGTTGTTCTCGTTCCTCTAATCAAATGGCAACATTGTCTGTTACCGGATGTTTTAAAAACAGATGTTTTATCAAAGAAATAAATCTGGAAAGGACTCCAAGCAGGCACACAACGTTGTTCAAATGTTGAATATTAGTTGAAGTTGGGTTGAGACGTTGATGCTTCTAGATACAATATTGAGTTGGCTTTTCAACATTGGACATATAACATTGATTCAACATTCAATTTAAATTGAGTTGAATTGCCAATTTAATTTTTTTTTTCATATACCATGTTCTTCTTTATACAATTATGAAGGCATCTTAGTAACCTCTAATAAAACAGTTTAAGTTTTTAGGTAAGTAACCCCCCCCCCCCCCC
>PRKT01000030.1:1376779-1420159 GCA_003671525.1 Saccostrea glomerata
ATGTCAAACAACCCTTTGCAGTGTACATGTCAAAGTTTGAAGTTCCTCAAATGGATGAAAGCATCGTTAAATAAAAATTTTGTTGGCAGAGATGATTACACTTGCGCATATACAGACGAAAAAAAGATTGAACTGCGCCACTTAGACCAGATAATCACTTCTTTAGAGCGTCAATGTACGTCGTTTACAACAACTATAGTCATAGTTACCATTATTTTACTGGTCACAATTCTTCTTATATCATTTGCAATTGCGTATAGGTATAGATGGAAACTGCGTTATTTGTATTACGCTGGTAAGAGAAGCTATAGAGGATATTCAAGAATTTTGGACCCTGGAAGAGCGTATCAGTTTGATGCTTTTATTTCATACGCTGAAAGTGAAAGGACCGAGTTTATACCAAAACTTTTGAAGCTTGAAAGAGAAAATAATTTTAAATTCTGCATACACAGTCGTGATTTTATAATTGGTGTTAACATAGCAGAAAACATAACGAATGCTATTCACAACAGCAAGCGCACTGTCTGTTTTCTGAGTAAAGCTTTCTTAGAATCTGAATTTTGTATATACGAGGCTCAAATGGCTCGAATGGAAAGTATCTATAGAGGAGGGGAAACAACTTTGTTCACTGTTCTTGTGGACACAGATCTTGGAGCTGCCTTGCCGCAATTTTTGAAGGACGTCATAGGGGAACAGACATATCTGGAATATGATAAGGAAGTTCCAGAAGAGTTCTGGAATGCTATAACTCAGTCATTAAAAGAAATATAGAATGAGGTTTTCGTGTATATCGAAAGAATATTACTGTAAAAAAAAATAGGCAAAAAATCGTCAGACCCGTAGTCATATAAAGACACCAAAAAAATGCAAGGGAATTTGCATTGCAATTTCATTGATATCAAAGTTTCTGCTTTACGATATTTTTTACTGAATGATGTTCTTTGTTACGTTTGATATAAACCGATCAAGAAATTCTGTGTACGGAATATTGATGGGACATGATTGATTAAAATCGGCAATTTATCGGGTTTCTTGCACCTGATTCCACCTCTGATGTTTTAGGGGTTTGTTTTTTCTCTGTTCCTGCTTTGTATTGTTTGAATGCACTTTTGAGCTTGAATTCTTTTCGCAATCACCATATATTTCTGTATATTAAGTTACAATGTACTTAAGGACGTTCGATCCTGATTTTTACGTGGATTTTGGTCGTGTCCTTTATTGATAAAATTCTGCATCATTTTTTATTTTTAACATTAAATCTGAATTTTAAAATAAAAATTAAACTATATTCAATGAAAAAACCGCGATTAAATTCCATTCAAAATGAATTAAACTAGGAACTATATTCTGTAGCGGAAGGTTTTTTTTAGACGAAAATCATCATATCAGTTTTTTCCTTTTGAACTATAACAGTACTCCTTTATTTTGGATTCCTATTTTTCCATGCTGGTTGCACACAAAGCTGTTTTTTGCAGTAAAATGTGTCATACTGGTTCTGTGAAATATTTAATTATATCTTATGAATTCTATAACAAAGTGTGAGAAATATAGTTAAAATATTCTGAAAACCCGGGAAAAAATTAAGCCATTTTAAACCAAGTTTTGATGTTCATTTCTAAACATTCAGGGTAACTTTGACCAATTTCCTTAAATTCAGAAAAAGTTTAAGACTTTAAAATAATTTTCTTGCTTATTAAATTTTCAATGCAAGAAAAAAAAAATCACATTTTATTGGTGCAAAAAGGTCAAATAATTGATTATGCGAAGTAATTTGAAACTTTTTCTTGATTACAATATTAAAGTGTCTTTTCTTAAACAGACTTAGAGTTCATTTCGTTTCTTGCTTTAATTGGATAAAAAAAAAATTGCAGGGAAAACGTCGAAGGTGAAATTTTTAATGAAGACACAAATTACAGTGCAAGAAAATCAAATTAAATGTACTGTAGCGCGAAAAGGAGTATATTGAAGCTATGTATGTAGAAACTTAAAATATACTTGGCAAAAAAAAGGTTAAGACTTCAAATATCAGGATCGAACGTCATTAAAGAAAACCTTCTTGTCTATGTATGAATGTGTGTAATAATTTTTCCATGCCTTTTTTTCGAATAAATAGTGGAATTTCTTATTCTTTGTTATATTTGTTCAATAATCAAATATGTATGATTTTATATTCATCATATTCATAGGCTTCAGATCCGGGGGAGAGGCTAGGGGGTGGGGGCTAAGCCCCCCTCTGAAACTATTTTTGGCAAAGATAGACTTTATATAGACATTGAAAATTGAGTTTTACCTTTTTTGGTGGTTAAGCCCCCCCCCCCACTTTCAATTAGCCCCTCCACACTTTGAATTTGCTTCCATCGCCTACTATATAAAACACACACCTTGCAGTAAAATTCTCTTACATATTAAATGTTTATCATTGAAAAATCATTTTATCATTAAGATTTATGAGAGAGAGATAGACTTCATACACATCATTTGGCGAAAATCGAAATTTTATATCTTCCTTATGCATAAGATTGTAATTTTAAAGTAATGACGTAGAACCAATTACCTTAAAGGGTCATTTTACAGGGAATTCCGATCTCTCAAATAGCAACAGTATCACCTTTCGAAAATTATCTGGTATGTCATACGTTGAGAAGTTGAGCTATGTTGAAGAGGAATACCTGCACACTGTATCACAATTCATTAGTTTTTTTTTAGAAATACATATAAAAGCCGTATAACAAAGTTAATATGCGAAGCATCTCAAGTACTCTGGATTTGATATCTAGGAAAACTTTGGTTCCGCATTAACAACGTTAACATTTGTGTAGTCTTTGGAGTCAATGTCTTTCAACAAACAGTTGAAATTTCGACGTGCACTAACTGTGCTCCTTAATTAGCAGTCCAGTTTTTATATCCTTACAAGCAAAATTTATTTTTAAAAAACTAGACTTTTTGAAATCAGAGACAACAGCTTCCTCAATAAAAATGGAAGAAAAAAGTTCATCAATAGAATTTCCTTGTAAAAGATATGACTCTGTATCTCCACATAAGTACTAGGAGGTTGACATTTAAAGAATGCTGGACATCATCATTGACAACATTGATATATTCTTCAACGAGGCCTTCCAACGAAGTGTTGGGATTTCGGATCTACCATATCTGCGTCATATTCAGATGTTTTACTGGCTATAGACAAGTAGGAAAAGTAATTACTGAAATGTTTGACAAAATCAAAATTTCGTTATCTATGTAAAAATATAATGTTACATCTACATTAGACGTTTACTTCTCATAAAATAGTCAGATGTTAATACTCTAAAGCATGTTCAGAAATAGAGTATTTTATTTTTTAAATTGGTGCAGTCAGTCTTCTAAAATTGAAATTGATGTAATTGGCACTTCAAAATATCTCTTTCAAAGTCAGCATTTCCAAAATTCGTTATATGATAACTATATCAACAAATATTTACCGTCGTTGTGTTGTAGTTTGACTGATGTGTTTTATATTTATTGTAGGGGTTTTATTTATACTATATTTTATTATGGAATATTCAGTTTACCTAATCCACACACAGGCCATACTCTATCAACAGGGGATGCTTTATTCCGAGGTATTTTTGTGGAGCGATTAATTTGGGTTTTGACGAATTTTTCATAATGTACACATGATGGATGAGTTAATAAACATAATTTGTGAAAAAAATGTCCAATAAGCCCTTGGGTTGAATATCGGGGCGGGAGGGGGTCCTGGCCACAAGTACCTGTGATTTTTTTCTGTTTATCTGCATGTCTGTTTTTCCGCTTTAATTATTACCTTGCTCATAACAATTCATTTATTAGCGCTATGACCTTCATATATGACAGATCTATTTCACAAGTCTATTCCTTGTGTTAAAACCGTCCTTTCGGCACTATCAATTTTAATCCTTGGACCTCGTACTTTGAGTTTGAAATACCTTGAGATAACTTTATTCGTAACTATAAATTAATTGTAATTTTAATTTAATTAATTTTAAATTGTTGGTACTGTGGCTTTCATATTTAACAAGTTATGATGAAACCTTTTTTATTTTGAACAATTCAAGAAACATTGTCGCTTTAAAAAAACAGGTAAACTTAAGTTTAAAGCTGAACACTACTCGTAAATAGACATAGTCCGTCATATTTCCAGTTGTTCAACGCTCTCCTGCTAATTAGTTCAATTTATTTCACTGTAGAGATCCGACGAGTGTAGACGTACACCTTACACTGCGTGCTACTCAATCTCGATGAAATTATCAAATTTTACGTAGAACCCGGGTATCGATCCCGGTACCTCTCACATGCAAAGCAAGCGCTCTACCACTTGAATTAATTCCCCGATGAGGTTTGAATTTGGAGTTCAAAAAATTTACTTCAAAAACTTTGTGTCGCTCCATACATCGGATTCTGAGTATGTAATACCACAGGTGGAAAACTGAAAACATTCAGTGTATTTTCTCATTCTTACAGATTTGCAATGTGTAATTTAACTTAAAAGGTCATATGAGGGAAAAAATATAATCTAAACACGAATAACGTATGTCCTCTACTTTTTATTTCAAGAATTGTTCACAGGTGTTAAAGGACAGGTCACCCCCTTTTGATATAGACCCGTGGGCCTTTTCGATTTTTTTCTCATAAATGATCTTTCAATCACATATTTTTGCACCTGTGGACGATTCATAGGAAAAGTTTAATTAAACAAACCCCATATCCATGTCAGGTTCTTTTCTTAATCGTTTTTTTAAGCTCACCTGAGCTGAAAGCTCATGTGAGCTATTCTGATCTCATTTTTTCTGTAGTCCGTCTGTCCGTAAACTTTCCATATTTTCGACTTCTTCTCATGAACCAATGACCAATTTTAACGAAACTTGCCACAAAGCATTCTTTGGTGAAGGGGATTCAAGTTTTTTTCAAATAAAGGGGAGATAATAATGAATTAATGAAAAATTAATGGTATCTTTTAAAAATCTTCTTCTCCAGAACCACTGGGCCAGGAAAGATGAAACTCGTGTGGATGCATCCTCAGGTAGTGTAGACTCAAGTTTGTTGAAATCATGACCCCCGGGGGAAGGGCAGGGCCACAATGGCCGACCAAAGTTATACATAGAAATATATCGGAAAACTTAAAAATCTTCTTCTCAAGAATGACAAAGCCATAATTGATCATTTTAATATGGAAGCTTCCTCAGGTAGTGTAGATTCAAGTTTGTTCAAATCATGACCCCCGGGGATAGGGCGGGGCTACAATGGCCGACCCAAGTTTTATAGAAATATATAGGAAAATTCTGTAGAAATATTCTCAAGAATAGCAAAGCCAACATTGGTCATGGGACTTCAATTTGATTTAAACTCTTTGATAATAAACCAATTTCTACTTTTTCCAAGGCACAGTGTTCAGGTGAGCGATGTGGTCCATGGGCCTCTTGTTATGTATATTATTTTGATTAAAATTTTACAGGAAGAAATAATTTTGCTCTATAGGCTACAGTGGGAAGAAACTTTGTAGGCAGTGGATGACTGAAATATAAATTTCTCAAAAGCCGAATGTTCTACATATCGGAAAGGAGGAAAAAGGAAGAAAACACGACTAGTGTTAAAATATAAGGAAAAAAATAGTTTCCTTATAAGTTTTCTTCTGTTTTAAAGAAAGGAAGAATCCTTGCATTTTCCAGCCTTTTCTGAAATTAGAGTGCAGAGGATATCTAATTATTTTCAATGAACTAAACCACACATTGCGCATTAAACTACAACAATACCACATCCTGCAGAATGTTATTTGTATTTCGCGATTGTTGCACTGTGACGGTTCTGTTTCTATTGATTAAGTAGTCAGGGTTTTATCCAAAAAAATCCTGAAACGAAAACAGAAAAAAAAATCTGCATGATTTGGTGCTCTAATTCCTATTATGTATACATTGCTAATTGCCTAAACCTTCACTTTTGTGCTTTATATTTCTTAGCCGTACTTTTCAAACTAAGGACTGAAACAAATCTGTCATATTTTTCGTTCATTTGGACTGATTCTTTTCTGTAAGGAGTCCTTGCCACTGCAAACTTTTGAGAGGAAAATGAGCCTCTGTACGACTCTATCGTTTTGCATTACCTTGGTATGCCTGGGACAGTCGCTACAATTTAGCTGCTCTTCCAAGCCAAAATGCACATGTTATTACGGAAGAGGAATGCTGAGCGTCAATTGCAGCTTGCTTAACCTGACTCACCGAATTTTCAACAAAATGTTAGATGCATCTATCTAAAAAACAACCGTCTTACGGAAATACCTACCGACATGCCAAGGAAGATAGTGCGGCTAGATATCAGCGAAGACAATATTCGATATCCAAAAAAGGCTGTTATTTCAAGATACAAACATTTGGACGGTTAAATATTGAACGTAATTGTTTATGGCAAAAAAAAAAAAAAAAAAGGAAATGGCCATCACACTTTTTCGAAAACCTGACGAAACTTGATACTCTCCTCATGAAGGATAATTGTTCGGAAAAATCTTATTCTACTATCAGGGAGATGAAGTACTCTAAAGAATGCTTTTATGGACTTTCTTCATTAAGGCATATCGAGCTGAACGGATTAGGTGGCCATAACTTTGAGGAAGCATTTGAAGCAAGTAATTCCATTCAAGTTCTTGTATTTTCGGTATCTGGTGGTCATTGTTTTTTGAATAGTATCGAGAGCAAAACTTTCAAAATTTTCCAACGTTTGAAAAATCTAACATTATTTGGCTGTTATATCATGCACATACAGAAAGGATCTTTTGCTCACTTAAATGATCTCGTATTTCTGGATATTTCAGAAAACCTAGAGCTTACGTTATCTGTATTAACCAATTTTACTTATGATCTGCATTATCAAAAAATCCAGACTCTGATTGCAGATAGTCTTCAATGTAAACACAGACTTTCTCTGCTACTAAGAATCGACCATATAAAATATCTTAGAAATACTTCTCTGAAAGAGTTGTCCCTGACAGAAAACTTAATAGGCATCATTGAGCATCGACTTACGAAATATCTTCCCAAGTCATTGAAATATATCAATATTGATGATAACCCACTTTTATTTGGGCTCTATGTCTACAAAGGTGACTTTCTTTTAAATCTGGAAAGTTTAAACAGAGACAATACTGAAAGGCCTACACATTTTAATACAGATTGTAATGATAGCTCTAACAGTTGTGACAAGGTGGGGGATCAATGGAACATCAAATGAAGGTTCAAAACCATTGTTTTATCGATCATGGTTTCAACAATTACCCCCAAAGACTCTTAGCCTAGCTAATCGAAAAATATACCTTCCTTTCATGAAGGACATTGGAATTAGACCAAAGAACTCCTTAACCCATATGCATGTTCAAGGAAATCTGATCTATGATATACAGAAATTTAGTGGGCTTCAAAATTTAGAATATCTTGATCTGTCAAATAACTTCTGCTACAACATTACCAAACAGTCATTTCAAGATATGACCGGCTTGTTATTTCTGAATTTGTCTAAAAATCTTTTAGGAAAGGAATTGCAGCGTCAACATAGAGAGCATGTATTTGAATCACTTCATAATTTAAAGATACTGGATCTGTCATATAACTGGATTTACTCTTTTGCAAAAAGAATTTTTTGTCCCGATGTCGAACATAGAACACTTCAACTTAAGTAATAATGAAATAGAAAGTGTCACCTTTGACTTGTCAACTGCATTAAAATTACGTAGAAGAGAGTTGTCTTCATATAAAATTTTGATGTTGGACTCAAAATCAATTAATTTTACAGATGCTTCTAGGACGAAAATCCTCGCTATCCAGATGTTAAACAACCCATTGCAGTGTACATGTCGAAGCATAGAGTTCCTAAAATGGATGAAGGCATCGTCAAACAAAATCTTCGTTGATCGAGAAAAATACACATGCGTATTCACAAACGGAAAAAAAAATCGAAATGCACAATTTTGCCAATATTATCTTGTCTTTAGAACGTCAATGTACGTTGTTTACAACAACAATAGTCATAATAACCATTATTTTACTGGTCACAATCATTCTTATATCATTTGCAATAGTGTATAGGTATAGATGGAAACTGCGATATTTGTATTACGCTGGCAAGAGAAGTTAGAGAGGATATTCAAGGATCTTTGATCAGGGAGAGAGTATCAATTTGATGCTTTCATTTCGTAAGCTGAAAGTGAAAGCATCAAATTGATACAGAGTTTATACCAAACCTTATGAAGCTGGAAAAGGAATATAAGTTCAAATTCTGCATACACAGTCGTGACTTTATAATTGGTGTTAACATAGCAGAAAACATAACTAATGCTATTCACAACAGCACGCGTACTATCTGTTTTCTGATTGAAGCTTTTTTGGAATCTGAATTTTGCATATATGAGGCCCAGATGGCTCGAATGGAAAGTATTTATAGAGGAGGGGAAACAACATTATTTGTCGTTATTGTGGACAAAAATCCAAATAAAGAAGCTCTCTCAAGATACAAACATTTGCAATGGTTGAATGTTGCATTCAACTGTCTCTAGTCAACTAATGCAACATGGCCGTCGCGCCTTTTTGAAAACCTCACAAAACTCAATACTCTGCTTGTGAACTATGATTGTAGAGACAATTTGATGAAATACTCCAATGAATGCTTTTAGGGACTTTCGTCATTAAGACATATCGAACTGAACGGATTAAAGGAGCATAATTTTGAGGACGCATTTGAAGCGAATAATTCAATTCAAATTATTGTATTTAAGACAGTTGTAAATTATGGGCTTTGTGTTCTGAATATCATACAGAGTGACACATTCCAAGTTTTCCAGCAGTTAAGGTATCTAACATTATTTAACTGTTGTATTACATCCATTGAAAAAGGAGCCTTTGCACACATGAATGATCTCGTGTATTTCGACATATCACATAATCAAGGCCTTACGTTGTCCGTATTACCAAATATTACTTATGACCTGCAATATCCAAACATTCAGACGCTCATTGCAAATAATCTAAACTGTAGAAATTGACTTTCTCTGATATTAAAAATACAACATATAGAATACCTAAGAAATACTTCTCTGAAAAAGTTGTACTTAGCAGATAACAGAATAGGTATTTTTGAGCATCGATTAACAAAGCACCTTCCCAAATCTTTGAAGTAGGGATGTCAACGAATATTCGAATATTCGAATATTCATTCGATGAGTTGATATTCGAATATAAATTTATGATTCGAATATTCGTTTTAAAGTGTAAAAGCATTAAAAAGAGAGAAGAACCTGGCAAGTTCAATTAGAAATTGAATCAAGTTTGTACAAAATTAAAAGACACTGACCTCTTGGATTATCTTAAAGGTGTGAAGAGTGTATCTATTAGAGTAATTTATTCATTTTTTCACTTAATTAGTGGTATAAAGGTGTCCAGTACTTACAATCAGCTTGTATTGTTGTAAGCCTGGCACAGTTTTACAGTAATCACATGGATCCCTTGTTTATATAAATATCATTAAAAATCATTATCATGAAATTAATTGGCCAAAATTAATTGTTTTTAATATTTCTCTCTTTAATGATTGCTCTGCTTGGTATATTTGTAGGAGTTATCAGTGTATACTTCAGTGAGACGATCAATTAATCTGAAACAAACTAAAGAAACTTGTAAATTTTCAAAAGAAAATTTTCATTTTTGTTTTATACTCTTCATATATTTGATAATTAGAAAAAAAAAATAATTGAGGTGCATTTACCAAGCTATACATGGGTTCTTATTTTAAAATAATGGCATAAAACCTATACTGCTTGACAGGAGAGTGAAGATATATATTTTATAATGCAAGATGTATTAATTGTATCGAATATTCGAATATATTCGAATACTTCTATCGAATATTCGAATACCAATTACTGACAATTTTGACATCCCTACTTTGAAGTATATAAGTATTAATCATATTCCACTAATTTGTGGATTTTATGTAGTCGACGGCGACTTTCTTTCAAATCTAGAAACTTTGCTTATTGAAGAAACCAAAACGGTCATAATCTTTGATGTAAACTGTAATTATAATTCAAACAGTTGTGAGAACAAAGAAGGAGGGAGTAGTGTGAATGTAACAATGAATAAGATGCAAGAATGGCAATACTTTCAATACTTTCAATCCCCCCTAAGCTAAAACAGTTAACCATTGCTAATAGGAAAATAAATTTTCCTTCGCTAGCTGGTTCTGGCATCAGCTCAACGAACTCGTTAACACATCTGTACGTTCAGGGTAATCTGCATAATGATATACAATATTTTAGTGGACTTTGGCGTCTGGAATATCTAGATCTCTCGAATAACTTCTGCTTCAACATTTCGAAACAGTCATTTCATGGAATGACGAAATTGCTATTTTTGAATTTATCAAGAAATCTTTTAGGAAAGGAATTACAGCAACAGACTCAAGAGCATGTATTTGATCACCTCTATGGTTTACAGATATTGGATCTGTCACATAACTGGATATCTCTTATAGATAAAGATATGTTTGTATCTACATCAAATCTACAGCAACCCTGCTTAAGCAATAATGAAATTGAACGTGTCACCTTTGACTTGTCATCTGCATCAAATTTGCAAATTATTGCAACTATTGTCTTTCAATAAAATCATGATGTTGGATTCAAAATCAATGAGCTTTTAAAATACTCCGGGAATGCAACTCTCTATCCTAATGTCAAACAACCCATTGCAATGTACATGCCAAAGCATGAAATTTCTAAAATGGATGAGAGCATCGTCAAACAAAAACTTTACTGACAGGGAAAACTGTGCATGCATATTCATGGATGAAAAAAGATTGAACTGAGCCGTTTAGACGAGATTATCAACACCTTGAAATTGGAATGTACTTCGTTTACAACAACAATAATCATAGTAACCATTATTTTACTTGTAACAATTATTCTTGTTTCCTTTGCGATAATGTATAGCTATAGATGGAAACTGCGGTATTTGTATTACGCTGGTAAGAGAAGTTACAGAGGATATTCAAGGATATCTACATGTAATTTAGATAGAGAATATCAGTTTGATGCTTTTATTTCCTATGCTGAAAGCGAAAGAGCATAGTTTATACCAAACCTTTTGAAGTTAGAAAAAGAAAATAATTTAAAGTTTTGTATACTACGAAAGCCCAGAAGGCTCATTCGAGATTCGAGGTTCGAAATACGAAATTCGAGATTCGAAATACGAGATTCGAAATTCGAGATTCGAGATTCGAGTTTCGAGATTCAAGATCCAGATTAACCAATCAAAAGCGGGTTCAACATTTGATTACTCCCCTTTATTATGATTTTGCTAGCAAGAAATCATATAATATATTAATAACAAATGAGTCATTTGATTAAATTACAATGCAAGAAAGAGTGTTATATATATTAGAAGGAAATTCAAATTATCATTGGATTTTTGATCAGCAAGATATACTTCAATTTATTTTATGGCGTCTTAAATATTAAATAGAATATATATATCAGGAGTATATAGATTTTTGTATTGTCTACTTTGTTTCCGGGATTGATAACATAAAAACAAAGTTATGAATTATAAGTGTCAAGTGTCTAAAGATTAACAATAACCCCACCCCTACCGACCCCACCTGCCTATTTTCCAAACACACTGAAAATGTTACTTTGTAAAATTTGAAAGGCGACGTAGTATTGAAAAACAAAAATTGCCTTCGTTTTCCTGATGGAGGAAATACATAAAAATCAAGTATTTAATTACTTATCTTAATCTAAGGCTTTGATTCCTTGAATTAATTAAACATTATATATACAATACAGATTGGCAATTATGAATTAAAATAAATGCGGCATTTATTTTATCTTATATCAATAGTAGATGAGTCTAAATTAGATGTAGAACTATAGCGTTATAGTTTTAAATTTTAGTCTCTGGCAATACCATTATGACCAAAGACTAAAATATACTCGTGAAACCTTGTAACGCTATGTACAGTTCAATTCAGCAGTCAAGTCTCACTGCACAAATGTACCCTTTACAAATGTAATAAAATATATACCCTTGAAATAATGTGCGGTGTAGAGACGATTCATAATACTAGTATTTCATATCCATTTATAATCAAATACAATATTCTCCCTCAGCAATGATCTTATTTAAAAAAAAATAGTTGACCTACTTGTTCCGCACGTCAACGATAAGACCATATAATATTCCATATATACGTATTTAATATATTTTTTAATGAGAAAAATAAATTTATATATGTATTTTTCAAAATGTAATCCAAATTTTATTTTTATTTCGTTTGAATACATAAAACATTTTTTCTTGCATTATCATTTTAGCAAACGACAAATTTGTTATAAATTTTTTCAACGACTTCTTGATAGTAAAAACATAACAAAAGGGAGTAATCAAATGTTGAACCCACTTTTGATTGGTTAGTTTGGATCTTGAATCTCGAAACTCGAATCTCGAATCTCGAATTTCGAATCTCGTATTTCGAATTTCGAATCTCGTATTTCGAAACTCGAATCTCGAATGAGCCTTCTGGGCTTTCGTAGTATACACATTCGTGACTTTATAATATAAATATAGCAGAAAACATTACCAATGCTATTCACAATAGCAAGCATACCATCTGTTTCTTGAGCAAAAGCTTTCTTGGAATCTGAATTTTGCAAATATGAAGCCCAGATGGCTCGAATGGAAAGTATTTACAAAGGAGGAGTAACAACATTATTCGTTCTTCTTGTGGACAAAGATCTTGAATCTCTCTTGCCGCAATTTTCTAAAAGACGTAATATCTTGAATATGATCAAAATATTTCAGAGGGGTTCTGGAATGCTATGACTCAGGCATTGAAAGAAATGTAACGCAGAGTCAATTTAGGAATGATCAGGCTGTAAAAACCTTGCAAGGAATAATATGAGACCGGCAGCCACCTGAAGAAAGAAAAGTACATTAAAGTTTCAAGAGCGAGGGAAATTAATCATTTTGCAAGTTTTTTTTTCTTTTTGACCCTTTCCTTTGATTGTTCTTTCTTTGGAAAATATTTATGAATGTTACTCTGTTATTCTGAATATCATTGTTTGTATATATTTTCTTTGTGCTTCATCAACAATATTAACAGTTTTGAGCCTGCAAGACTTTCAATTTTTAGTTGAAATAAAACTTGTTATATAGAAATTCGTCCAGTAAAATGCTCTTCAACAAATCAAAATTGCATGAAAGCAGCATATTATTATATTTTATTATTACCGATTATTAGCTCACCTAAGCCGAAGGCTCAAGTGAGCTATTCTGATCAAAATTTGTCCGTAGTCAGTCGTCGTAGTCGTCGTCGTTGTTGTCGTTGTAAACTTTTCATGACCCCTGGGGTAGGACGCGGCCACAATGTAAGTTCAAATGAAAAGGGCAACAAAGCCACAGGTAGTCAACGAAATATGCAAGCATCCTTAGTTAATGTACATTCAAGTTTGTTCAAATTATACCCTCTCCCCTTTCAGGATTGACTGGGACGACTTTGGGTTTAAACTTTTCAATAATAAAATGATCTCTGTTTTTTTCCAAGCAACAGTGCTCAGGATAATACCCAATATTAGGGTATCGTTTAATCCGGGAAATCGGGTATTAGCGGCGTAATCACCGGATGAAAACGTAAACAATGGGATTGTACATTTCGCCGGGTCAACTTTCACTTAGATACAAATGTTTTCTAAAGGTATCACTAGCCAAGTAAGAGTTTGGAAGTCAGGATTAATGCGTACAGGACATCAAAAACTTGTATGTGGAGCTTTATACATTTCATGATCTGCACCCAAACAGGCGTTCGTTTTGCTTTATATTTTTCATAATGTTGAAAGTATTTACATCTTTTTCATGTTTATACCCAGCACAACAGACTTATTAAATATCAGAATTCGGGAATAGTTTACATGAACCGAAACAAACCAAGTAAAAAAAGCAACCTGTTTTTTCTACCACATTGTGATACTACAGGAATTGAAAATAACTAAAATTCATGTTTATTTTAATCACATTTTTTCATCATAGATGAGTTATGGAAAAAGTTTTTGCCATGAGTAATAAGTATCACAGATAAATTACTAAACAAAAAGGAAGAAGGCAGGGTATTATTACATTTCCTTTCCCTGTCGCGTGACATACTGTCTAGAACCATATTATATAGCGATATACTAAAATAGACAACAGGCCCTGCTTGTCAAATGACTTTTCTCTCTCAACTTTAATACAAATATCGGTAAATCGTCCAAGTCCAATCGTATCGCAGGGTGCCTAACTATACGTCTGATGTTATGCTCGCAATTATATACAATTTTTGCATTTTTGCGCCCACAGTTAGACCGGGGATGCAACGAGCAGTCAAATTAAAAGCCTGTCTGAAAACGGTTTCGTACATGTATAAGTCTAATATGGTTATCTTGGCAAAAAGCACCTACAGTGTGACATCATGAACGTGGTCGATCCAAAGTGTTACCGATTGGTTGGAAACGTCACCATACTGACCGGATAGGGTTTATGTGAATACCATATTGTCGTGCAAAAATGTTATGAGCCGTTGCAGCCTGCAACAATTCAATAGCACGAAGACATTGATTTTCACTCAGTCTTGGTATAGATCAGTTACAGATTCTTATGATGCTAAAGTGATTTTCTGAACAATCCATTCTTGAAAAATGTCTCGCACTCTTTGACACAAAAATATTGCCCGAGATACCACGTGAACACGATTACATCAAAACAACATGAGATTATTCAACATCAAAAACCCGTGGAACATTAGAGCTTAAATCTATTATCATTATTGTCACGACCTGTATCGATTAATTAGCTGCTTATAATTAGAAACAATATGTTTTGAGTTTTAGGTTAAATTAACCGTTTCATTTCTTTCTTTTTTCTGCTATTATAAATAACGCCACATGGCCTATGTATCAACTTAACAGTAAGGATTGTATTTGAGCAACACCTCTGAGTCTGAGTTTCTATGGCTCTAGTTCCTCTACTTAAATAGCAACATTGTCTGTTTCCAGATGTTTACAAAACAGATGTTTCATCAAAAAAATAAATCCGAAAAGAAATGAATTTGATGATATATTTTTGTTATATATTGTTATTAAAGATAAATGTTCCTTTCTGTCTCAGCTTCCATATCTTCTTTAGTGTGTTATTTAAGAATTTGTACCTAGAAAATGTCTTTTGATAAAGGGTTTCCTAAATTTATAGTTACTTAATGCAGTCTTGATATTATCTACAGATTGATTGATTGATTGCATATTGTTTAACGTCCCTCTCGAGAATTTTTTACTCATATGGATACACCACCACTAGCCTGTGGAAAGCCACAAATTTTGTCCTATGTTCGGAACTCAGGGCCATTGACCATTGAGTGGTATTTTTCGTTCCAGCATCACAGGACATTATTTTATATGTAGTTCCATCCGAAGGATCAATTTCCATGTCCCACAGTTTACTGACGCCTGTATGTGAAGCAGACCTACCTGAAAAGAGTTTTAAGGTTCTCAAATTGCCATCTTATTTGGAACAAAGCTGATGGTATGCCCGGAATGCACTATTTTAAATAAGGACAAGAAAGATTCCATAATAACTTAAAAGAAAGCAAATAGAAGAAAACATGAACACTATTAAAAGAGAAATAGGTCCTTGACATTATCATATCAACAGAATACTATTTCCCTTGCTTCCGTCATGCGAGAACGACTTGAAAAATTAATGACCCTAAATACTCCAAAAGTTTTGCTTAAAGGATTTTTATCACGCATCTAAATTTTTTAAAAAATGAAACACTATTATATTCTTGAACCAAGTAATTATCGTTTGATTTTAAAATAATGTTTAAAATTGCTGTATTTAGACCATAAAACGTCCGTAATGAAGGGTCATTGGATTGAAAATCTCCACTAATCAGACAGGGGTCACGTGGTACTGAAACGTCATAGGTGTCGGTGGGTAATTCAAATCGAAAAGCGTATTGTCAGAGAACATCTACCGAATAAATTTTTAACATTAAAATAGAACGAATACATGACTAGGTTGGAAGAAATTTTGACATAGACAGTATTAACGAGGCTGGGGTGTGGCAGCCATTTTCATACTATTTTTATCTCCTTTAAAAGGAGAGCTCCATATGAAGATATAGAAAATGATCAAATTTTAAAACTAAAATCTATGATTTTTTTCTTTGTGAAATGATAGTAGACACCATAAGTTACCGTATCTAAAAAACTAAGTTAAATCTGGTTGTTAATTTGTGATTAATTTGTTGACCCCCCAGCCTCCTTAACATCTACCACAGAAAAATACTAGTAACCAAAAACATATACCGTGAAAACAGGAGAGGGCATTGAAGACGAAGCCGTTGACCAACTCATGGCTTTGACTGAATAGATCGAATTATTAATGTTTGACTTCTTAAATAATTATAGAAAGGGTGGTTATAAGTTTTTCTTTTCTTCGCTATTTTGATAAATCATACAAAAACAGATCTTTGTATCGTCTATCTTTTCCAGCAGTGAACATCATATAGTATAAAGGACACTTCGGTCTTCAATGGCGCTCTGTGCCATTACGAACTTCACAACAATTAGTGCGATGTGTGTGCGACTTTTCAAATGCATATATATTTTTTTAAGTACCATTTCCATTTCATAGATATAATTTGATAATAAAGAAAAAATTCGTGATCGTACATAAACGATTGTTCTAAATGGAGACAAATCCTCGCACCGACCAGAGACATGTCTAGATCTGCACTGACCAAGTCCCTGACATGTCCAAAAAAACTTCCTAACACCTTTCCTGCGCTCATTTTACATCCAAACGCCACAAATTATATCTAACTATATATTAATTAACAAATTATCATTTATTTAATTTATAGCAGATTTAATAGACGAAGCCATTTAGCTGATTTGTAAACATAATTAGTACTTTACTTTGATCAGGATTGACACCTACAAATGTACTGCGACACAGGACCTCGGTTTATACGGTCTCATCCGAAGGACATATCTTCACGTCTCACAGTGGGATTAGAACCCACGACGTACGGATTGACTACTAACTTCGCAACTCTAGAGCAGAAGTTCTAAGCACTGCGCCATGCATGCGACTAGTGATAAAGAAGAGCACGTTACTGGTATTTTAGACATACTTAAAACACCGGTAACGAAAACTAGAAAGACACTCGATACCCTATAGTCTTGTCCTCTAGCTATGCTGTGTATGTATCTTGGAGTCATCTATTAAAATACAAACTAAATGTACAAAAATAGGATAATGTGACTTCTTTCTTTCTTTTTTTATATTCTTGACTTGGACAGTACCGGGTATTATTTCAAAATGATTTTTTTTTTGTTTTTATCAAAGCGGAAAAGCTTGAAAGTTATTTTTTTATTACTGTAAGCATCAAGATGTTTGGGTGTTAATAGATAGAAAGATGAAGGGGTTTTATACCATTTGTTTTCTTTTATTTGATTTTTACAAACGAGATATAAATACATGTATATGGTCTGTGTTTGCTTTTTCCTTCTGGCACCGCTAAATTCTACAGGAAACAACTGTAAGATACACTGAAATCAGCTCACATTTACCTAAAATACTAAGTAGCATTTTACACTTGAGTAACCTCATGTTTAAATTCAGACTTATTTTTCTTATGCCTTACCTGAGAAATACAAAATATTCACGAGATAATAAATTGTAAATACGGGATTATGTATCGTAGGAGGAAATACCCACAGTGGCGTCAAAACTGCTGTCCCAGCCTATAATCATGACCAGCTAGAAAAGGCTACAGGCTATTGCTATTAACTAACATTGAACTTTATGAGCTTTAAAATCAAATTCACAGACGTCATTTTCAACCCATAGAAAAAAAATAATTTCAATTTTAAAAACGTTATATGGACTTCAAAGAAAAGAATTACTAAAAGCCTTTAAATCTCAGTGCCATGTCATCGTTTTTTTAAAATTGGGGGGGGGGGGTTTAAACTACCTGAAAAAAACTTTACAAGGAGAAAAAGATAATTGCCTCAACTCAAAAATCCTATTAACGGAAGGGGGGTCCAACTTCTATCATTATCAATTTTTTACTCATGCAGACTACATTACCATTTTTTTTGTATCCCGCAGCAAAATATGGGGAGGGGGACTGGACTTTTAATGAACATTTTATATAGTAAAAAGTTGTGTGAAAGAAAATGGGAGTTGGGGTGAGATGAGGGATTTCCCAATGCTGCGTGTCTGTATTTGTGTTATGTACGAAATTTTTTCTCCTTTTATTTATAACATGATACAAGTAAAAATTGTCTAACAGAACTTTTTCCTTCTCAACAAAAGACTTTTTTCAATAAATGCAAACTTCCTGCTTGGAACAAAAAAGGATAAAGAAATTCAAACGCAGATGATAGGCTTTCGACGGACAGAAATTGGTTATGCTATCATTTAAACAGCAGTTCTTATGAACAGACTGTAAGGAAGAAAATTTCTGAATTTCATAAGATATGTGATTCACATGCAAAATTGGACTGGTTTTTGGATTAGCAATAGAAGCAGTATTACAAATAAGTAAGACCTATTTGTATTAATATGACTCTTTAATCAGCGGCAATTTCAAATTAATGGTGTTAATTTCTTCATGAGTTGATTAATTTACGTGTAACAGAATATTATACAGTATCACAGAAAGGGTCAAAAATTGAAATCATCCTAAGGTTTTAAGTTGTTTCATGTGATAGATATATAAGATTCAAGTGTTTTAAAATAAACTAGTTCTTTGACCTCAAACATTAATCCTATTTTTTTCCTCCTGGATATACTGTACAGGAAATAAATTACTCAACCCATTTGCGAAGAATGACAACCTGAGCCTTTATTTCTTTTAGCTTCAAACGTAATCAAATAACCTCATTTTAAAATTGTTGAGTTTGTGGCTTTTTTCTTTGCAGACTACAAATCGGCAGTACTACAATAAAGAAAATGAATCTCATTGCAACTCTATCGTTCTATATTCTTTTTGAAGTTGTGAGGCAGTCACTACAATTGAACTGCTCTTCCGAGCCAAATTGTAGATGTTTTATCGAAAGAGGGATGCTGAGCGTGGATTGCAGCTCGTTAAACTTGACTTACTCCCCAAAATTCTACGAAAATGTTTCAAGTATCTATCTAAACAACAATAGTCTTACGGAAATACCTAAGGACATGCCACAGGAGATTGTGCGGCTAGATATAAGTGAAAATTATATCCGAAATCCAAAAAAGGAAGTTCTTACAAGATACAAACATTTGCAATGGTTAAATGTTGAACATAATTGCTTATGGTTTAGAGATAAGGAATGGCCATCACGCTTTTTTGAAAATCTGACAAAACTTGACACTCTGCTCATGAAAGATAATTGTTCAAAAATATCTCATTCTACGATCAAGGAGATGAAGTACCCCAAAGAATGCTTTTACGGACTTTCTTCATTAAGGCATATCGAGCTGAATGGACTAGGTGGCCATAACTTTGAGGACGCATTTGAAGCAAGTAATTCCATTGAAGTTCTTGTATTTACGGTAGATGGTGGTTATTGTTTTCTGAATAGTATCGAGAGTGATACGTTAAAGATTTTTCAACATTTGAAAAATCTAACATTATATAACTGTAATATCATACGCATGGAGAATGGAGCTTTTGCACACTTCAATGATCTCATATTTCTGGACGTTTCTGAAAACCCAGATCTTACGCTATCTGTATTAATCAATATTACTTATGATCTGCAGTATTCAAAAATCCAGACTCTTATCGCAAATAATCTTCATTGCCAACAAGGACTTTCGTGGATATTAGGAATAGACCATATAAAATATCTTCAAAATACTTCTTTGAAAGAGTTGTCTTTGGCAGGGAATAGAATAGGCATCATTGAGCATCGATTAACTAAGTACCTTCCTAAGTCATTGAAATTTATAAATATTAGCAATAACCCGCTTATGTTCGCGGATTATGTTGTAGAAGGCGACTTTCTTTCAAATCTAGAAAGATTAAACATTGACCATACTGAAAGAGATGGAATGCATAGGACAGGTTGTAATTATAACTCTAATAGTTGTGACAAGGTGGAAGATCTTAGTGTCGATGAAACATCAAATGAAGTGTCGAAAACATATAATTTTTATCAATTACCTCCCAAGCTAAAATCTCTTAGCATGGCCAATAAGAAAATATATCTTCCTTATATTGGTAATTTTTACGGATTCAGACCAAATAACTCATTAACACGTTTGCATGTTCAAGGAAATCTGATCTATAATATACAGGAATTTAGTGGACTTCGACATCTAGAATATCTTGATCTGTCAAATAACTTTTGCTCCAACATTACCAATCAGGCATTTCAAGATATGACCGGCTTGTTATTTCTGAATTTATCCAAAAATCTTTTAGGAAAGGAATTGCAGCGTCGAAATAGAGAGCATGTATTTGACCCACTCCATAACTTAAAGGTACTGGATTTGTCATTTAACTGGATAACTGTCTTGCATAAAAATTTATTTGCCTCTTTGTCAAACATAGAACATCTAGACTTAAGTAATAATGAAATAGAGAGTGTCACCTTTGACCTGTCAACTGCCTTAAGATTGCGTGCAGTAAATTTATCTTCTAATAAAATTGTGATCTTGGATTCAAAGGCAATGAATTTTTTAGATGGTTCCAGAGAGAAACAACTCTCTATTCAGATGTCAAACAATCCATTACAATGTACATGCCAAAGCATGAAATTTCTAAAATGGATGAGAGCAGCGTCAAATAAAATTTTTCAAGATAGAGAAAAATACACATGCGTATTCACGGACGAAAAAAGGATTGAAATGCGCAACTTGGGCCATATAATTTTGTCTTTAGAGCGGCAATGTATGTCATTTACAACAACAATAGTGATAGTGGCAATCATTTTGCTAATCATAATTATTTTTGTTTCCTTTGCGATAATGTATAGGTATAGATGGAAACTACGTTATTTGTATTACGCTGGTAAGAGAATTTATAGGGGATATTCAAAAATCTTAGAATCGGGTACAGAGTATCAGTTTGATGCTTTCATTTCGTATGCCGAAAGTGAAAGGGCAGAGTTTATACCAAACCTTTTGAAGCTTGAAAGAGAAAATAATTTTAAATTCTGCATACACAGTCGTGATTTTATAATTGGTGTTAACATATCAGAAAACATTACCAATGCTATTCACAATAGCAAGCGTACTGTCTGTTTTCTGAGTAAAGCTTTCTTAGAATCTGAATTTTGTATATACGAAGCTCAAATGGCTCGAATGGAGAGTATCTATAGAGGTGGGGAAACAACATTGTTCACAGTTATTGCGGAAAGAGATCTTGGAGCTATTTTGCCGCAATTTCTAAAGGATGTAATGAAAGAACAAACATATCTTGATTATGATAAAGATATTCCAGAGTTTTGGAATGCTTTGATTCAGGCATTAAGGGAAATATAACCCAAGATCTATATTGAAATGATAAGGCATAAAACTTTGGTTGGCTAAAAATATTACCAAAAAAGAACGTTTGAAGAAATGCTGACTTCGATAATTATTTGTTGAATATATATTGGTTAATAACGTTAGTATCTCTAATACTATAGCTCTAACCACTTTCTATGTTTTCTCATTTATTATTAATTCAGAACCTCCGAAAATAATACAGGATTCTGATAATGGGCTTAAACTTTAGACCTTTACATGTTTGTTAGAGCATTTGAATAATCAATTTTGTTTGCGTGCAGATGGTGCCATACAATATATCTCAGTTTTTATTCCAGTCCCAAACTCTTCGAAGTTCTGACAATTACGCAAAGACACTTTTTTTTTATTACTTTTTCATTGATTTAGTTTTTCCTGTATTTTTGATTATCATTGTATGTAAATATCTGCTTTGTTCTTTATGAGCAAAATAAATTGTTTTCATAAAGCATTTAATCTTGCAAGATTTTTAATTTTCATTAGATATAGAATTCAATTAAAATGTACACTTTGCAGTGAAGTAGTTTTAAAAAAATGTCTATATTGGAAGAAAGCATTATCAATTCGTAAAACAACTTCATTTCTATTAGGACTTAGTTCGAATGTTATGGAATATATATGAAAAAGAACTTCTACAGCTGGATACTCTGTCAGGATGTTTGAATTTTTAAAAGAAATATATAAAAGAATTGTTTAAGGAAATTTGACGAGAAAATTAAACTATCCATTCTTCAATTTTCACTAAATTGGAAACTATAGAGGAATTAGAAAGGCTAATTAATGAATATGTATAATATATCTCATCTTAATAATCACTCCTAAAACAAAATCTGAAATGACTGAGGTCATGTGTTTGCCCTGAAAAAAAAACCCTTCACGTTTCACGATTGTGATTGACTGATTGGTTGTATGTTGTTTAACGTCCCTCTTGAAAATTTTTCACTAATATGGAGACGCCACCACTTGCCGGTGGAGAGCTGCAAATTTTGTCCTTTGCTCGGCATTCAGAGCCATTGAGCAGCAAGGAATCTTTTTTGTGCCAGCACCTATTGCGACACGGGGCCTCGGTTTATAAGGTCTCTTCTAAAGGGCCAGACTCCACGTCTCACAGTGAGATTCGAATCTGTGACATAGATGTGAGGATCAACTCCCGATTGTGACATCACAATAAGTAACTGAGATAGTAGCTACTGAATTAGATTCTTTTATCCTTTATTGATTGTGTCCATTCAAACGTGTAAAATGTATATAGTCAGAACACTTACGCTTGTAAAATATGAAAGCCTTAGAGCTAACGGTTCAAAAGTCAAGGTTAAAGTTTAAAGTGGGTCAAATTTTAAGGTCAAGGTCATTAATTCAAATTTGATGGTACCAAAAGAAAGATCTTGTCACAAGGAATACACCTGTAAATTTGTATAAACTAGTACTAACGGTCCAAAAGGTGTGGTTATTAAGGTTAAAAGTATTTTAAAAGTGGGTCAAATTCTAAGTTCAAGGTCAAAAGGACAATTTTTGTACCCAATGAAAGGTCTTGTCCCAGTAAAACACTTTTGAAGTATTAAGGACCTCACACCAACTTTCCACAAGTTATGGCTATGGTTCAAGTCCGGAAATTGATGGTACCTAAAGGAAGGACTTGTTTTAAGGGATAAGCCTGTGAAATATGAAAAACATAGCCCCACCCACTCAAAAGTTATGGACAAAGTTAATTTTTTGCGGACAAACACCCACACAGACGGACGGACAAGGCAAGCACTAAATACCCCCCGAATCCTCGATTACGGAAAATAAAAATGCATATAATAGCTTTTGTCACCATTCATTTCAGTCATTTCAGCATGCTAGTATTTTCAAAATAAAGCTAAGAAAATATTGAAAGTACTGAGGAGAATTGATTTAACTTTTTTTTTCAATCAGACTACAACTCATATCCAATTCTAAATTTTTAATAATTAGATTCTATTTACTTTGCAGTTATTATGGAGGATTAAATAAGAGTCAACATGAGCTAGTCTCTAGGTAATTTTAAGAAATCAAAGTTGCTTCTTTTTTTCAAATTTGCATCTTCTGCAAATGAAAACGACAATAATCTGATCAGTAACATCGAGCCAATAAACAATTTTATAATTTTGTTCGGTTTTCAGCGACTCCTAAGTGACTTGGGATATCGGTAGTTTCATACTAGAGACCTGGAAAAAATTGAGATATTCCCTGTTCGATGTGATATTTTATGTAGAAAAATGATTGGGATAAATATGGGACACATTTGCAGTGAAGCAGAATGCTTGCTAAAACAATTGTGTGCAACATGTAGGTATTACTATGACACTTAGCATATATAAAGTTGTACATGCGAAACTAAGACACTTTGTCAGTTGCAAAAAGTCGTAGGCCTTAGAAGAAGGTGTGTATCTCAGAGGAAAGGTGAATGATCCCAAATCAATTGGTGAATTTTCATTATGGCATAGGCTGATTTACAGAATACTTGTTTTATCCTGTTCGTTCGGGCCTGGGGATGGGCTGTACGGTTACGATTTGTGCCAAAATCTCTGAAAAACAAGCCAAAATCTGTAAAGTCCCACGGTGTATTTTTAGTACATGTGCTCTCTAATAGGCAGATTACATGTAATTTGTTGACATAATTTGTGAGTCATGGGTATATGTAGTGTAATTAATGAGCCCCTGTTTCTATGTACATGAATTTATGGATCGCATGTATATATGTACCCCCTATGCACATGTTTAGGCTAAAAAAAAACCCTGCCACCCTAGAGTTTTATTTTGGTAGCATTGGCATCATCGAAATACAGGCTCAAGCTTACTTATTGGAAATATCCGAAAACACAACATCGTATTATTTCGATGATCCATTAAAATAGTTAAAGCATTGTTTGTAAAAAGGACTCACACCTCCATCAAAGGGAAAATGTACTCTTGTACAAAAAAGTTCTTTTTTTCCATACATTTGTTAAAAAATGAGATATTCTGTATTTCTCGTTTGAAGCAAATTACTTTCTAAAATATTTGTCCAAAGAATAAAACGAATCACCTTTGACATCTAGTTAAATCACATAGTAGAACATTAACAACTGTACAGTATACACACACGAAAACAATTATTTAAGTACTGGCATGTATTAGACTATCTAATAAAACAGTAACATCACAAAAAATCGTGCAACAACTGACAAAAATATGTAGGGAAAGCAGCAATTTACAGAAATATAAAATTAAAGTTTTTTTTAATAAATAATTTAAAAATTGAAATGAAAGTTTAAAACTTTTCCATTTATCACAACTTGAAAGAAAGATTATATGGAGCATAACCATGTCTCCTATTTTTTGATTAGATTTGGTTTCGAAGTTAATAATATCAATAATATAAGTATGTAAGTAAATTCATTTAGATAAATGTTGCTTCGTTAGACTATATTATAATGAACTTTAATGAATCAATCTGACAAAATAATATTAAGAAATATACATACGTTGAACGAAAATTAAAAAAAAACTTTTTTGAACTGACAATGTGAATTTTCAAAATCATTTTGCAACAGATGTATGTTTGCAATTTTTGACGGGTTCGGAACATGAGATATGTTTTGTGATTCTTTACCTTTCTAACAAAAAAAAATGGGAGGATCAATGATCACTTCCTGGTTGTAAACACAAAGAAACAAAAATATTACACAGATGGCGTGCTTTGGACAGAAAGACAAGCAGTCTTGCTTTCCTTTAGAATATGAGATTTTATATAAAAAAAACTATAAAACTATAAAACAAGTCACGAAATATCTCCTTAACATCACAATGTAGGGAGATATTAAATTGGGTTACATATTTTTCATTTCTTCAGAGGCAGTAATACAAACAGCTAAGAAAAACAAAGATGTAATGTTAAAGCAGTTTTTCATTAGGATTCATTCTGTAATCAATTTCATGGTATGTCTGATAGACAGGCAGGAGAATTTTTTTTAATCTATTTTGTTTCACAACATACAAATTAAATTTTAAAAATGGACTCGATAGATTTTTCTAAAAATGTGTGCATAAATTTATATAAAAATACTTTAATAAATCCATCTTTAGGACAGATGATGCAAACAAAATATGAATGCATGGATTCGTATAAATTTTAAAATATTTTTATTTAAGTAAATGATTAGGAAAATAAATTTATTGATGAATATATTAAGAAATTATAAACGTAAAACGATCATCTGAATTCTACCTTTCTGCAATTATACTTATAAATACATTAATCATTTTGTCCATTCAAATCCATTTATTTTGTAACTGAATTAACAAGCTAATTTAAAGAATCTGAGACCCCGCAGAAGGAAAAAAGAAAAGAATGCGCTGACCTCAGAGGAGGGACGAGGGGCACTTTATATAGGGCAAGAAGGGACATAAGGAGTTATAGCATAAAATTTAATTGTAAAACTCAAAAGCTTCTTGAGATATCACCCGGAAATGAAAGTTCAAAACGCGCACAGAATGTGTGAATTTACGACCTTGACCTTTGATCTTTTGAGATCTTTTGACCTCAAAATAGGGTTCTTCTTCATGTCATAGAGAGATTATAGGGAGCTGTATTATTAAATGTTATTGCAGAAGCTCATACGCTTTTCGAGATATCGCGCGGAAAAGAAAGTGTTAAAACAGACATAATATATTTGAATTTATTACCTAACATTTTGTCCTTTTGACCTCATAACCAATAAAGATATTTCTTGGGCAATAGGGAGTTGTCAAGTAAACTTTTATTGCAAAAGCTAAAAGGGTTCTCAAACGTTGCGGAAAGACATGGCTACAGACTGACAGAAAGCTAGACTGTTGAACGGACGGACAAACAGATTGAATTCAATATCCCTCACTTTAAATGGGGGGACAAAAATGAAAATCCTGCGGTTTAACTTCCACATTTTGCTTATATAAACATGATTTAAGCTGAAATTTTCACAAAATTGTTGTAAAAGTTTGCATCATCTGTCCTTAATATAAATTACAATAAATCTACATTTCTTTCACTTCATTCAATATATAAACTAATATGTTACCCGCTGGAAAGTAATATCAACAAGAAATCTTCATCTTTTTCATTCGACTTTTGGGCTGAAGCAATGTAATGCATTGAGCATATTTGCTAAGTTTGTTTTCATTTACCTTGTAGACAATGCATCGATAGTCATACCTCAAGACAATGACTCTCAACGAAACT
The DNA here is from genome assembly GCA_003671525.1 of Saccostrea glomerata. Classification (NCBI taxonomy): domain Eukaryota; kingdom Metazoa; phylum Mollusca; class Bivalvia; order Ostreida; family Ostreidae; genus Saccostrea; species Saccostrea glomerata. The sequence goes on from PRKT01000030.1 coordinate 1,403,588, forward strand.
CTATTGTTCTGTGTTTTCCTGACTTTTTTGAAGCAGACACTACAATTAAGCTGCTCTTCTGAACCAAACTGCCGATGTTATTTCTATAGAGGAATGCTGATCGCGAATTGCAACTCACTAAACCTGACTCATTCTCCAAGATTCTACCTAAATGTTAGATGGATCTTACTTTATAACAATCGTCTCACAGAAATACCTACTGAAATGCCGCAAGAGATCGTGCGTCTAGATATAAGCAAAAACAATATCCGAAATCCAAAAAAGGCCGTTCTTTCAAGGTACAGGCATCTACAATGGTTAGATATTGGATATAATTGTCTTTGAGCAGGGCATAGAGAGTGGCCGTCACGCTTTTTTGAGAACCTGAAAAGACTCGATACCTTACTTATGAATGATAAATGTTTCGAAGAAATCCCCGACAGTAAGCTCAAGGAAATGAAGTACTCCAATGGGAGCTTTTACGGACTTTCGTCACTAAGGCATATCGAACTGAATGGATTAGGTGGCCATAACTTCGTGGACGCATTTGAAAAAAATAATTCGATCGAAGTTCTTGTGTTTTCGATACAGCGTGGTCGTTGTTTTCTGAAAAGCATAGAAAATGACACGTTCTTTGTATTCAAACAATTGAAAAAACTTATAATTAAACTGTGAAATCAAATACATAGAAAAAGGAGCCTTTGGACACTTACTTGATCTTGTATATCTAGATGTTTCAGAAAACCGAGACTTAACGTTATCTGTATTGCCAAATATTACTTATGATCTGCAATATACTAAAATTCATACATTTACTGCAAATAGTCTTCACTGTAGAAACGGACTTTCACTGATATTAAGAATAAGCCATATAGAATATCTCAGGAATACTCCATTAAGAGAGTTGTCGTTGGCAGAGAACAGAATAGGTATCATTCAGCATCGACTAACCAAGTATCTTCCCAAGTCATTGACTCACATCAATATAAAAAATAACCCGTTGATTTACGGGGAATATATATTTGAAGGAGACTTTCTTTCAAGTCTAGAAAGGCTAGACGTTGACCGCACAATCAAGGACACTGATCGTGAATTTGGCTGTAATTACAATTCTAACAGTTGTAACAAAGAGACAGAAATTACTCTAGAGGAAACGGAATATAAACTGCCACCAGTTTTCTTTTTTTATCAATTACCCCCTAAGCTAAAATCACTTAGCATTGCTAATCAGAAAATAGTTCTCCCATTGCTAGACAAAATCTATGGCATTACATCGAAGAATTCATTAAAACGCTTGCATGTTCAAGGAAATCTAATATACGACATACAACATTTTAGTGGTCTTTGGCGTCTGGAATACCTTGATTTCTCGAACAACTTTTGCTTCAACATTACCAAACAGTCATTTCAAAATATGAGCAACTTGTTATTTCTGAACTTATCAAGAAATCTTTTAGGAAAGGAATTAAAACGTCAGACCGTAGAACATGTCTTTGATCACCTCCATGGTTTGAAGGTGCTGGATCTGTCCTACAACTGGATAAATCTTTTAAATAAAGATTTGTTTGTTTCCATGTCAAATATTGAGCACCTAAACTTAAGTAATAACGAAATAGGAAGTGTCACTTTTGATCTGTCTGCTGCATTAAAATTGCGTAGCATAGATTTGTCTTCCAATAAAATTGTGATGTTAGACTCAAAAGCAATGGACTTTTTAGATGCTTTGAGGGAGAAACAACTCTCTATTCAGATGTCAAACAACCCTTTGCAGTGTACATGTCAAAGCTTGAAGTTCCTCAAATGGATGAAAGCATCGTTAAATAAAAATTTTGTTGGCAGAGACGATTACACGTGCACATATACAAACGAAAAAAAGATTGAACTGCGCCACTTAGACCAGATAATCACTTCTTTAGAGCGTCAATGTACGTCGTTTACAACAACAATAGTCATAGTAACCATTATTTTACTGGTCACAATCATTCTTATATCATTTGCAATAGCGTATAGGTATAGATGGAAACTGCGTTATTTGTATTACGCTGGTAAGAGAAGCTATAGAGGATATTCAAGGATTATGGACCCTGGAAGAGAGTATCAGTTTGATGCTTTTATTTCATACGCTGAAAGTGAAAGGACCGAGTTTATACCAAACCTTTTGAAGCTTGAAAGAGAAAATAATTTTAAATTCTGCATACACAGTCGTGACTTTATAATTGGTGTTAACATAGCAGAAAACATAACGAATGCCATTCACAACAGCAAGCGCACTGTCTGTTTTCTGAGTAAAGCTTTCTTAGAATCTGACTTTTGTATATACGAGGCTCAAATGGCTCGAATGGAAAGTATCTATAGAGGAGGGGAAACAACTTTGTTCACTGTTCTTGTGGACAAAGATCTTGGAGCTGCCTTGCCGCAATTTATGAAGGACGTCATAGGGGAACAGACATATCTGGAATATAATAAGGAAGTTCCAGAGGAGTTCTGGAATGCTATAACTCAGGCATTAAGAGAAATATAGAATGAGGTCTTCATGTATATCGAAAGAATATTACTGTAAAAAAAATAGGCAAAAAATCGTCAGACCCGAAGTCATATAAAGACACCAAAAAAATGCAAGGGAATTTGCATTGCCATTTCATTGATATCAAAGTTTTTGCTTTTTAATATTTTTACTGAATGATGTTATTTGTTATATACGTTTGATATAAACCGATCAAGAAATTCTGTTTACGGAGTATTGATGGGACATGGTTGATTAAAATCGGCAAAATATCTGGTTTCTTGCACCTGATTCCACCTCTGATGTTTTAGGGGTTCGTGTTTGCTCTGCTCCTGATTTGTATTGTGTGAATGCACTTTTGAGTATGAATTCTTTTCGAAATCACCATATATTTCTGTAAATTAAGTTACAATGTACTAAAAAAAACTCCTTATGTATGAATGTGTGTGATTATTTTTCCATGCCTTTGTAACAATTTGAGTTTCTTCGAATAAATAGTGGAATTTCTTATTCTTTGTTATATTTGTTTAATAATCAAATATGTATGATTTTATATTTATCATATTCATAGGTTTCAGTTCCGGGGGAGAGGCTAGGGGGTGGGGGCTAATCCCCCTCTGAAACTTTTTTTGGCAAAGATAGAATTTATATAGACATTGAAAATTGAGGTTTACCTTTTTTGGTGGTTAAGCCCCCCCCCCCTACTTTCAATTAGCCCCTCCACACTTTGAATTTGCTTCCGACGCCTACTATATAAAACACACACCTTGCAGTAAAATTCTCTTACATATGAAATGTTTATCAATGAAAAATCATTTTATCATTAAGATTTATGAGAGAGAGATAGACTTCATACACATCATTTGGCGAAATCGAAATTTAATATCTTCCTTATGCATAAGATTGTAATTTTAAAGTAATGGCGTAGAAGCAATTACCATAAAGGATCATTTTACAGGGAGTCCTGATCTCTCAAATAGCAACAGTATCACCTTTCGAAAATTATCTGGTATGTCAGACGTTGAGACGTTGAGCTATGTTGAAGAGGAATACCTGCACACTGTATCACAATGGATTAGTTTTTTTTTTTAGAAATATAAATAAAAAGCCGTATCTCAAGTACTCAAGTACTCTGGAGTTGATATCTAGGAATACTTTGGTTCCGCATTAACAACATTTGTGTAGTCTTTGGAGTTAATGCCTTTCAACAAACAGTTGAAATTTTGACGTGCACTAACTGTGCTCCTTAATTAGCAGTCCAGTTTTTATATCCTTATAAGCAAACTTTATTTAAAAAAAAACTAGACTTTTTGAAATCAGAGACAACAGCTTCCTCAATAAAAGGTTGATATTTAAAGAATGATGGATATCATCATTGACAACATTTATATTCTTCGACAAGGCCTTCCTACAAGCTGTTGGAATTTCGTTTCTACCACATCTGCTTCATATTTTGATTTTTTACTGACTAAAGACAAGTAGAACAAGTAATCACTAAAATGATTCAATTGACAAAGGAGATGATTTCAGCTTTTCCAGCATCAAATTTCGTTATTGATGTAGAAATATAATGTTATCATCTACATTAGACGTTAACGTCTCACAAAGTAGTCAGCTGAAATAGAGTGTTTTATTTTTAAATTGAGGCAGTCAGTCTCCTAAATTTGAAGTTGATGTAATTGGCACTTCAAAATATCTCTTTCAAAGTCAGCATTTCCAAAATTCTATGTTCGTTATATAATAATAGTGAAATAATATCCCGGGACACGTAATTCGACGATATGTAACCTCTATGCGTCGCAGATGTGTCGCAGTGCTGCATGCAGGCGGTGGTCATACACGGTACTGACTTGTGAAATGCAATTAAAACCCCAGGGTAGATCAGAGACGTGTTATTTGCCAATGTGTGTATTAAAATGACATTTTTAAAGAGAATATTGTCAGACAGTGGTATCTTGTTTTTTTTTTAAAAATAATGTTTTGATTCTATAACTTTAAAAAAATTTGAAAATAAATTATTTCTGATATACCTTTCTTTTTTTGTTCAGTATATATCAAGAAATATTAACTGTCTTTGTGTTGTTGTATGAGTGATGTGTTTTATATTTATTGTAGGGCCTCTATTCATACGAGGGTCATTCAAAAAATACGTAGACAATGCTTCTCATCGTCATATAATTATTACAAGATTATAGATCAACACATTTTCGTAAACATAAACATTTATTTTGTCGAAGTGTGAAGTTTCATACCATTTGATTAAATAGAACTCATGTTAGCCAAAATTTAAACCAACATGTTTTGTTACCACGGAGCACAGTTAACCAACATTGTAACGTCAAAGACAACGTTGAGAAAGTTTGTCTAAACTATTCTAATTTTCTTAATTCAAAACACGGTTTGTAGCGTCTTCTCCATTCAAAAAAAAATATCCATAACACTTAACACCTAGTAGAACAATTGTACAAATATAGCTTGAATAAGAATGTCAAGCTTTTCAAATTCTTTATTTTACCATGAAACTATATTAATTCTGCAACAGTGAAGCACACATCACGTTCAGTGACGTTCCTAACTCTTTCAACAATATTTTTAACTTTAACCTGTTTCTTTGCAGACGATCCATCGTCCGATTCAAACTCGCTACCACTCAAAATTTGTATTTTCCATTTAATACAAATACACAGATTATTTTTCATACAGATCCCGGTTTATACGGATTTTTTAAGCTTGTAGAAGAAGTTTCCCGAATGTTAAGTACAATTTTATTGCTACTTGCTGCTCCGTGACGTCCTCCAACGTCATGGTTTTTTGCTTTTTTAAATCAAGTCCATATGTATTTAGAAACTGATATCTTTTAAATGAAGCGACATATTACATAACCTGATTTCATTTTAATTAATACAGCAATACTTTATTTAAATCTGTAAATTTTATTTCGTTTCAGCTCCATTTATTAGAGGTATTGCTGTAAATACTATATAGTGAAAATTAGTAAATTACTCAATTTTGACGGTGCTCCTTGACCCCATTTTTCCTGTTCTAAATCCTTGATAATTTAAATAAATATGAAGATACATTCCATTTCTTTTACTCAGATTATTTGAATCTGTTGTTAAAATATTTTTACCAAATTTGGATATAATATGACGTTAAATAAAAAAGTTAGGACAAAAGTCTACGAACTTTTTGAATGACCCTCGTACTATATTTTATTACGGAATATTCAGTTTACCTGATCTACACACAGGCCATACTCTATCAACAGGGGATGCTTTATCCTCTTAGCGTCCCGATTCCATATTTTGATGTTACCGACTTTAAAAATTGGCGATTTGAAAAACTTTTATTTACTTTGGTGGGGGGGGGGGGGGGGGGGGGTTCCACATCCGATTTATACCACTTGTAGAATATGCTTTGGAATAGCATGTCTGAATTTTCTTCTGAAATTTTTATGGAATATGTGATATCAAAATATGCAATTATATGCATTTAATCTCATCATCTCTCGAGCTCACAAATATAAAATCTTACACAATGTTTCTAATCTGAAAGATATTTGATACGCAATAAAAGTAATACAATTTCAGCATACCATGCAGGAGGATATTCGACAAAATTGGCCTGTTAGCTTGACAATTCAAAAAAGAAACAACTGTCATACCATTGAGAAGAATACTAGAACTTTGATGTAATTATATATATATAAAAGTGGGAAATAGCTCAAATGATAGCGCGCTTGTGTAATATAATATATAGTATATGAGTTATTTTTAGGATCGATACCCGGATTCTATGATTTATGTATATGCACTCTATATGCACTCTAATCGAATATTCGGAGGCATATAGTTTTTACCTTGCATGCCGTTTGTGAAGCTTATTTTGTTCACAGGTTCTTGTGGACAGGACCCCTCCCCCGATTTTCAACCCAGGGGCTTACTGGACTTTTTTTCACAAATTATGTTTATTAGACTTATTTATCATGTGTACAATATGAAAAAATCGTCAAAACCCTAAAATAATCGCTTCACAAAAAAATACCCCGGTACCCCACTATACATTATAAGAGAGAAAGGTATGCAACTCCCGTTTGTTTACGTTGTACCCCACTGGTCTTTCTGGGTTTAAAAACATGTATTTATTTTATTCCAACCTTAAATGTCGATTGACACCGTCTATACACATATTTATGTCATAGTCCATATAGGATTGACTCTGCATCTCGTAAACATCCCACAGTATCTCCTTAAACAGCATTCCAGTGAAAACGTTGAAATTTCCCTTAGTAAAGGCAACGGAAGTGCATATAGAATGTATAATAACACCCGAGAGAGATTATTACGTCAGACCAAAACTCTCTCGGACGTTATCCTAATAAGATTGATTAATTAATTGTGTATTGTTTAACGTCCCTCTCGAGAATTTTTCACTTATATGGAGATGCCACCGTATGCCGGTGAAGGGCTTCAAATTTTGACCTTTACTCGGCACTCAGGGCCATTGAGCAGTGAGGGATCTTTATTGTGCCAACGCATGCCGCTGACACGGGGCCTCGGTTTTTTATCCTAATCAGAGAAACACTCTCTATGCACTACCATTGCAATTACCTAAGGAAATTTCAACGTTTTGACTGGAATGCTGTTAAAGGAGATATTGTGGGATTCTTACGAGATGCAGAGTCAATCCGATAGCATGGACTATGACAGAAATATGTGAAGAGACGGTGTGAATCGACATTTCAGGTTGAAATAAAATAAATACATGTTTTTAAACCCAGAAATACCAGTGGGGTCAATGTAAACAAACAGGAGTTGCATACCTTATAGTGGGGTACCGAGGTATTTTTTGTGGAGCGATTATTTTGGGGTTTTGACGAATTTTTCATACTGTACATATGATGAATATGTGTAATAAACATAATTTGTGAAAAAATGTCCAGTTAGCCCCTGGGTTAAATATCGAGGGCGGGAGGGGGGTCCTTTCCACAAGTACCTGTGTTTTTTTTCTGTTTATCTGCTTGACTGTTTTTCCGCTTAAACTATAACCTTGCTCATAACAATTCATTGACTGGTGCTATGACCTTCATATATGACAGGTCTATTTCACAAGTCTATTTTCCTTTTGTTAAAACCGGTTCGGCACTATCAATTTAAATCCTTGGACCTCGTACTTTGAGTTTGAAATACCTTGAGATAACTTTATTCGTAACCATAAATTAATTGTAATTTTCATTTAATTAATTTTAAATTGTTGGTACTACAGCTTTCATATTTAACAAGTTATGATAACTCTTTTTTTTATTTTGAACAATTAAAAAAACATTGTCGCTTAAAAAAAAGCAGGGAAACTTAATTAAGTTTAAAAGCGGAACACTTCTCGTAAATAAGCATAGTACGTCATATTTCCCGTTGTTCAACGCTCTCCCTACAACCTGTATATAAGAAGCAGATCGCAAATCAGTTCAATGTATTTCACTTTAGAGATCCGAGGATACACCATACACTGCGTGTTTTTCAATCTCGATGAAATTATCAAATTTACGTAGATCCGGGTATCTATCCCGGTACCTCTCACATGCAAAGCAAGCACTCCACCACTTGAGCTAATACCCCGATGAGATTTGAATTTGGAGTTCCAAAAATTTACTTCAGAAACTTTGTGTCACTCAATACATCGGATTCTGAGTATGTAGTACCACAGTTGAATACAGTGAAAACATCTAGTGTATTTTCTCATTCTTACAGATTTGCAATGTGTAATTTAACTTAAAAGGTCATATGAAGAAAAAAAATTGAATGTTAACACGAATATGTCCCCTGTTTTATTTCAAGAATGGTTCACAGGTGCAAAAGGACAGGACCCCCCCTCCCCATTCGATATACACCTGTGGGCCTTTTCGATTTTTTTCTCATAAATTATCTTTCAATGACATATTTTTGCTAAAATCTATCCCAACAATCCGAAAATTTACCTTTAAAAAGTATAAAAGTAATCATGTTTGTTTAAGCAAAGTTTCTGAATTTATAGAATATGTAACATCACAATGTGTCATTCATATATAATTTATGTGAAAATATGTTCTGTTTTGACCAAATCCGTTTAGGATTTGTGTTTATTTCCAACACATTTATTCAAGTACATGTATAAGTAAGAATTTTACATAATCCCTAAAACCCAACCTGACTTGGGGGGTTATCGGGTTTTTATAACTCACCCATTCATACAAAGTATATTCCTTCCCTTCAGCAACAATAATTTTAATCCTTGAACCTCGCACTTCGAGTTTGAAATACCTTTGAATAACTTGATTCGAGACCATAGACTTTAAACTGTCGGTGCTATGGCTTTCGTATACAAAGGTATATTCCTTATGATGGAACCTTTCTTATTTATCTATTTTATCTCTTTTTCATTCCCCAGTATATCGATCCATGTATCGATCCATGGCCTGATACTTGGATCTTAGAGTTCAAGTGATTTGCTAGCCAGCAATTATAGGAAAACTTTGTAAGAATGATGCATCCAAATATATTCAATTTCGTTTATTATATATATTTTTTAATTTCCATTTTTTAAAAAATAAAGTTTAATTACCATTGTGATTCAAATAATGATTCATTAGCCACTATTAAAAAGTTTAATATATTAAAATTTTTCATGAATTGACATTTTTCTGGCCAAGTGATTATTTAAGGAATATTAAATATTCCTTTCAAATTTTACTTATAATAGCTAAATTCGGAAATAAGTATTTTATGTCATAAATAAATCTGTATATAATTTTTTTAAGAAGGTATTTCTCTCGTTTTCCTTTCTTTTCTTTCTCTCTCTTTCTCTCTCTCTCTCTCTTTCTCTCTCTCTCTCTCTCTCTCTCTCACTCTCTTTTCAGTAAAAGTGTTTAATTATACATGTACATGTATTTAAGGAATAACTGTTTAATTTTTGGATTTCATACTGTGATCAATCGAGTGGCTTGCGTGATTATTTACATAAACGCCGAAGTCCGAGCCATTTTTGGAATTTATTTGCAAACTTTTTAAAGGTTCATTCTTTATAAGGCCATTTTCTGGCCTACGATAAAATTGCTTTAAAATGTGATTTTATATAACTATGAACATTCTAGTTCATGATTATGATGTTTGTTTTTCAACATCGATCATCTAAGTCACGTGATTTAGAGATAAAAAATGGCTGTCAGTTAAAGTAAAATTGAGGGTAGGTCTATTTAAATCAAGTTTCTATGCATGTTTCTGAATGTAAATGATCAAAAATTGTTTATTTATGTCGGAAATACACCAGACCTAAGTAATAAATTCGAAGATTTTTTAAATGTAAGGTTCAAGATATTTTTATGGCAAGAAATCCAATGCATCCACATTTTGCAATTTTTGAACGTAAATCTTTACGAATTTCACTCTGTATGGTGCTGAACAAAGTTTGATTTGCAATTCATTGAAAAGTATTACACCATATATAATTATATTGTAATTGTAAATCATTTCTATAGATGTGGTTCTTATTTTACGAATAAAAAAACCATGTTAGAAATGAGATTTCGAAGTCTCTATTGAACTCTATAAGTTATGTATCAAATGTTAAAAGCACTTAATGCATTTTGACTGTGATTAAATAAAATTGAAGTAGTAATTTAGGAAAGAAATTCAACAATTGCAAAAAAAATAAAGAATTAAAAGCATAAGAATATCAATGCAAGTACATTTTGACGATCCATATACATGTCAATACATATAACTCAGAGCAGTTGCATTAAAATTACATCTCTAAGTAAAATAAAAATGGGTCGTAAAATGGCTTTGCTTTTACTTAATTACTCATGTTGCACGATATTTTTCATTAAAAATACCATCTAAACTTTATGTTTCACGGAAGAAAATGCAGCTAAAACAATCCGTCTTTTCCTTAAACTTCAATATGCCAATAAAGGAATTGACGCGGTTAATATAAGTAATATTCTTAATCACAAAAGGGTCCAGTCTTGTATTCCACCATATTTCAAGTTTAAGACTACGCCTTGTATTTCCTACAAATATACATCGACCATTGCTTCCTTTGGATACCATAGTAAAATTTCAACAATGGTCAACAATATCGATAAGTTTGAACAGTTTTACTTTTTCCAGAATAAAGCATGGCGGATGTATTCAATATGATTACAATATTTATTAGAGTTAAATTCAACATACAAGGAAATAATATTTTTATAACATTATTTCTTCAAAACGTTTGGTAATTTGAGTCAGAAAGAATTTAAGAAATTTTTTTTAAAAAATAGGCAAACATCCTAGTTGAGGGCATAAAGAAAACTAAGACATGATGAACGCGAATGGTCCTTGTTTCATACCAATATACAATCTCACTTTAGCACATGCTTGAAGCAGAACATAAAATATTACATCATAGCCAATGCACATAATGTCAGTTACAGTGCATTTGGGTTGCATTTGTTGTCTAAAAACATCATTACAAACAATTACAAGCGAGTAAGTAAAGGTTAAGAGTATAAGGCGTGGTGGGGAAGAATAATATATATTTTTCCTGTTAATCTGGCTATAATTTAACTTATTGATCCTCTACTTTCAGGAACGAGGCTGGGTGCCGTAAGCGGCAATAGTTAGTGTATGCATGTATATATTGATAATTATCTAAACCTTCACTTTTGTGCTTTATATTTCTTAGCCGTACTTTTCGACCTAAGGACTGAAACAAATTTGTCATATATTTCGTTCATTTGGACTTATTCTTCTCTGTAGAACAGTCATTGCCAATGTTAACTTTTAAGAAGAAAATGAGCCTCTGTACGACTCTATCGTTTTGCATTATCTTGGTATGTTTGGGACAGTCGCTACAATTTAGCTGTTCTTCCGAGCCAAAATGCACATGTTATTACGAAAGAGGGATGCTGAGCGTCAATTGCAGCTCGCTTAACGTGACTCACTCTCCGAATTTTCAACAAAATGTTAGATGTATCTATCTAAACAACAACCGTCTTACGGAAATACCTACCGACATGCCACATGAGATTGTTCGGCTAGATATAAGTGAAAACAACATCCGAAAATCCCCAAAAGGCTGTTTTTTCAAGATACAGACATTTGGAATGGCTAAATGTTGAACGTAATTGTTTATGGCAAAAATACAAGGAATGGCCATCACGCTTTTTCGAGAACCTGACAAAACTAGATACTCTTCTCATGAAGGATAATTGTTCAAAAATATCTTATGATACGATCAAGGAGATGAAGTACTCTAAAAAATGCTTTTATGGACTTTCTTCATTACGGCATATCGAGCTGAATGGACTAGGTGGCCATAACTTTGAGGACGCATTTGAAGCAAGTAATTCCATTGAAGTTCTTGTATTTACTGTAACTGGTGGTTATTGTGCTCTGAATAGTATCGAGAGCGATACAATTAAAGTTTTCCAACGTTTGAAGCATCTAACTTTATCTAACTGTAATATCAAGCACATACAGAAAGGAGCTTTTGCACACTTAAATGATCTCGTATCTCTGGATATTTCAGAAAACCCAGAGCTCACGCTATCTGTTTTAACCAATATTACCTATGACCTGCAGTATTCAAAAATCCAGACTTTGTTCGCAGATAGTCTTCATTGTAAACTCGGACTTTCTCTGCTACTAGGAATAAGCCATATAAAATATCTTAGAAATACGTCTCTGAAAGAGTTGTCACTGGCAAAGAACAGAATAGGCATCATTGAGCATCGACTTCTGGAATACCTTCCCAAGTCATTGAAATATATAAATATTGGTGATAACCCGCTTTTATTCGGGTCCTATGTTTACGAAGGTGTCTTCCTTTCAAATCTAGAAAGGTTAAGCATTGATCATACTGAAAGGGCTACACATTTTAGAACAGATTGTAATTATAACTCTAACAGTTGTGACACGGTACGAGATCTAAATGTCAATGAAACATTAAATGAAGGCTCAAAATCATTGTTTTATCCATCATGGTTTCAACAATTACCCCCAAAACTTAAGTATCTTAGCCTGGCTAATCAGAGAATATACCTTCCTTTCTTGAAGAACATTGGATTTAGATCAAAGAACTCGTTAACACATCTACATTTTCAAGGAAATCTGTTATATAATATAGAGGAATTTAGTGGTCTCCAACATCTAGAGCACCTTGATCTGTCAAATAATTTTTGCTTCAACATTAGCAGAGAGTCATTTCGAGATATGACCGGCTTATTGTTTCTGAATTTATCCAAAAATCTGTTAGGAAAGGAATTACAGCGTCAACATAAAGAACATGTATTTGACCAACTCCATAATTTAAAGATACTGGATCTGTCATATAACTGGATAACTCTTTTGCAAAAAGATTTTTTTGCCTCGTTGTCAAACATAGAACACCTCAACTTGAGTAATAATGAATTAGAGAGCGTCACCTTTGACTTGTCAACTGCATTAAAATTGCAGAGCATAGATTTGTCTACAAATAAAATTGTAATGTTGGACTCAAAATCAATGGACTTCTTAGGTGCTTCTAGGGAGAAACAACTCTCTATTCAGATGTCAAACAACCCATTACAGTGTACGTGCCGAAGCATTGAGTTCCTAAAATGGATGAAGGCATCGTCAAACAAAAACTTCGTTGATCGGGAAAAATACACATGTGTATTCACAAACGGGAAAAAATCGAAATACGCAATTTATCACATATAATTTTGTCTTTGGAACGTCAATGTGCGTCATTTGCAACAACAATAGTGATAGTAACTATTATTTTACTGGTCACAATTATTCTTGTATCCATTGCGATAATGTATAGGTATAGATGGAAATTGCGATATTTGTATTACGCTGGTAAGAGAAGTTATAGAGGATATTCAATGATCTTAGATACAGGGAGAGGGTATCAATTCGATGCTTTCATTTCGTACGCTGAAATTGAAAGAGGACAGTTTATACCAAACCTTTTGAAGCTAGAAAAGGAAAACAATTTCAAATTCTGTATACACAGTCGTGACTTCATAATTGGCGTTGATATAGCAGAAAACATAACTAATGCAATTCACAATAGCAAGCGTACTGTCTGTTTTCTGAGTAAAGCTTTTTTGGAATCTGAATTTTGCATATATGAAGCCCAGATGGCTCGAATGGAAAGTATTTATAGAGGAGGAGAAACAACATTATTTGTTGTTCTTGTGGACAAAGATCTTGGAGCTGTCTCGCCGCAATTTCTAAAAGACGTAATGAAAGAACAGACATATCTTGAATATGATCAAAATATTTCAGAGGAGTTCTGGTATGCTATGACACAGGCATTGAAAGAAATGTAACGCAGAGTCAATTAAGGAATGATCAGACTTTGACCTTGAATGTGAAAAATATGAGACCGGCAGCCATCTGAAAAAAGTGTGTTCAAATACATTAAAGTTTATAGAGCTAGGAAAAATTATCATTTTGCAAGTGAATTTTTTTCTTTTTTGACCTTTTTCTCTAATTGTCCTTTCTTCGAAGAATATTTATCAATGTTACTCTGAACTTCTGAATACCATTGTTTGTATATATTTTCTTTGTGCTTCTTCAACAATATTAACAGTTTTGAGCTTGCAAAACTCAATTTTTAGTAGAAATAACGCGTGTTATATAGAAATTCGTTACAGTAAAACGCTTTTCAAAAAAAAAAAACTGCATGAAAGCAGCATATTATTATTATCTGATCATTGATTTCAGTGCAGATGAGTTACAGTGTATAGCATATGTATAATTGTTTTTTAATTTAATTGTTTTAGCTTTTGTTTTTCATACTTTAGAACTTTATTGTTGCATAGGACGGGAATTATAATGACAATTTAAAAAAAAACCCAAAGTATTTACAAAAGCAAAATTGATAATGCCCGAATATCTTAGTAGGAATACTTTTTGTTCTGACAGAACATAGGTTTCAGTGAATAATTTTTCACTAAATACAAATTTTTATCTGAATTAGTTAGGTACACATCATAGATCTGGAAAGTTTTCCAGGTGGATGGCGGTTCTTGTTCCATTCTTCAAATACATTTTAACATTTATCAGATTAATTATTATTTCAAAATATTACTTATTCTTAATTCTTAAAATAAATTTTGACACTCCACTCAAGACATCATGTACTATTCCTTTCATACTAATCAGGTTGGAGAAAATACTAGTAATCTGGTATTATCCGTGAAATCCCGTATAATGCTTGATATGTGGGTATCGTTGAATTCAGGAAATCGCGTATTGGCGGCGTAATCACCGGATTAGAACTTAAACAATGGGTTGGTGCATTTAGCCGAGTCAACTTTCACCTAGATACAAATGTTTTCTAAAGGTATCACTAGCCAAGTTAGAATTTGGAAGTCAGGATTAATGCGCACAGGACAAGAAAAACTAAAGGAGCTTTGTACATTTCATGATCTGCACCCAAACAGGCGTTTGTTTTGCTTTATATTTTCATGAGTATGTACATCTTCTCCATGTTAACACCTAACACAAACTGCATTATTGTAAATAATAGCATTTATGTACTCATGTAATGAATTTTTGAGTTAGAACTTTTAACTGTTAATCAATCCGTTTTTATCCGTGTTTTGATTTTGTGTCAATATCAGAGCGATTGATAGGGGGTCATTTTATCAACCAATCAGAAGAGACACTAAATGTACATTCCACGTCACTTTTTGTTTTGATTCGATCACAGTAAGAAGGGTTTTCAAAGTGTTGCCCACCAACCATCCCTATCATTATTCCACCTTTGTACTTCTTAATGAATATGTAATGAAAAAAATGGATAAAAATACATTTCATTTTTGTATGTATTTTGATAATAATATGTTTATATTTTGGCAGTTTTTATTATCTGCCAAGGCAGTTTTTGTCTGCCAACTTTTTTGCTGATTGTTATTTTTTAGATTCTTGATTGTTTATTTGGATTTTTTGATGTAATATATTACACTGGGGAGATCAACTAATGTTTAGTACAAATTTACACATTTTTTCAAGAGTATCTCCCCTTTTATCTGATATTTCTTTTGATGATCTTGACATGTATAAAAAATGACAAATTCATCCATCAAACTTTGTGTTTGTGTTACTTTAACATGGATGTGATATGGTCTATATAAGATTATAAGTGTGTGCAAAAAAATAGCTTCAGTGAACTTATAAAATTAGTTAAATTATACTGGAGAACATAAACAGAATTATTAAATATCAGAATTCGGGAATGTTAACATGAACCGAAACAAAACGAATTTAAAAAAGCAACCTGTTATTTTCTACCACATTGTGATACTACATAGGCATTTTAGCCACATATGATCCACATATGCATTGCCTTTCACATGAGGATCGTATGTGGATCATATGAATCATATGTATATACAATCATATGAGGATCATATGTGGATCATATGATCACACATATGTGAATAATATGAAGTAATATACATATGATTCACATATGAAAAGTCATTCATATGTGAATTATATGAATATTTTGACAGTGATCATATGAGAATCATATGAAACAGTGTTCACTAATTTGCCCTTGGAATACTCGAGTTAAATTGCAATTTCAATAATATATATCAATAGTATATATCAATAGTTATTTAAATGTACATTAATTCAAAAGACTTTGTTAGCAATTACTTATGTAAAGTTCTACTCTGTTTACCCCTCCCCCCTTTCCTTATAAAAAAACCCTTCTTTTTCTGTAATAATGCAATTCTAAGACAAAATTAATAAAGAATAAATTACTTCGCTTTTTATTTCAAATTTTGTGTTTGGTTTCCAGACCGGTTTTCACTTCTATCGGATGAAAGTGAACGTCATATTAAATTTACCGATGCATTCCTTCTTTTTCTGCTATTATGAATAACGCCACCTGGCTTATGCATTAACTTTACAGTAAGGGTTGCATTTGAGCAACATATGTCTGATTTTCTATTGCTCTCGTTCCTCTACTTAAATGGCAACATTGTCTGTTTCCGGATGTTTTCAAAACAAATATTTCATCAAAGAAATAAATCTGAAAAGGACTCCCAGCAAGCACACAACGTTGTT